>QVRM01003732.1:0-122465 GCA_003439945.1 Dermanyssus gallinae | reverse complement strand
CCTTACGAGTCTAGTAGTCCCTGTGCATAAATACATGTTTTTTATAAATCCGAAAAACGTCATTTTGCTGTAAACAACAATTCTCTCCCGATGCGCAAACAGTACCTGAACAATACATTCAATGCATATAATTTTAATATACTTAGAATATAAGAGGTCCTAATACATTTTTTCCAACACATGATTCTGATTGTGCCACATTTTTGCCTTAGTGCATAAAATAAGTGCTGCCTATCTCTGAGACGGAATAGCTCATTCGGGCAGGAATGCCTCAAGCTTCGATTTTTAAACCCTCTCTCTGTGACATGCAGCGTACCATAGCTTTTCTCGCCTCCACATTTCTTCTTGGTTTGCTTGATTGCTTATGCGGATGCCTTAGCTATGGTAGTTACCCCGCTAAGTTAGAAAGAGATTCCAGCAAGTTTTGTGTGCACATTGCACAATAATTGCTAGTAGATAGTGTAGTGATAAACATCAGTAGCGATCCCTCTTAGCAATACGCGATCTGCTCGGGTCACCTGTTGACATTACCTTGGCAAGACGGAGAGATTCGTGGTTCCGTGCAATTCTCGAGCCTACTGTGTGGCGGCAAACGCTAACCTCATGGAACGTAAAGGCTATAGAGTTGGCTAGCTGTCTAACAACGGGATCTACTTTGGCCCGAAGCATGGCACGGTACACTGACAATACACTGGGCTGAACTCCGATTTGGTCAACCCATTCACCTCAAAGATGATATATAATTCTAAGGTCACCGTTGATTTAACCATTGTTCTCGTTTTCTCTAAAACCCTCTTAAGAAGTTAATCACGATGCATTGTAGCGATACCCGTGAGTAGAATGAATAGAGGAGTCTGCAAAGTGGCGATCACCCAAGATACATTTTTAAGACATGCGCGCCCCGTTCGACACACGTTGACGGCTTCTGTCACTCAAATGTGCCCCCCTTCCGTGTGGAACAATCAAATTAAATGCGTAGATTATAAACAAAATGGGTTATGCTCATTATTAAAAAATATCATATTTGTGTATGTATTTTCTGCATCTATCAGACAAAAAAACGGCCGCACTGTAATTATATGAAAAATATACTTATATATATATATTTTTTTAATGACCTTAAAAATCGTTTTTTTAACAGCTACCTGTAAAAAAATAAAAATAAATATCGTAGGAAACACAAAGTGTATTCGTAATACACGTTGTGTTGCCTGGTCATTCTTACTAGAAGTGCGTTTCATAATAATTATGAGTAGTAAAGATGTTTTTGCTTTATTATTATGAGGTACCCGACTTGGGTAACCTAAATGCACTTCAGTTGCGTACACCGATACTGGGTCAAAGATATAGAGACCCAGCTATCGGTTAGCAATTAGGAACCGGTTCCTGCAGGTCAAAGAGAACCGTTGCGTCGACGTCGACTCGGCTCGTCACGGCTTCTCTAGGCACTCGAATTGTGCGACTTTCTCGTGTGTATTGGTTACTCACGGGCACCAGACCACCACCGCCGCCTGGAACGGGAAAACCTCCTCCACCCTGCGTAAAGAATATGTACTTAGGTTAGATCTACATAGATACACAAACATCTATAAACACACTCAACATCGTTAATGAGAGCAGCAACGCTGATGATTGAAATTTTCAATTTCTGTTTTACAAAGTTTTTAAGCCAATAAGCCAAGGCAATTTCACAATGCTTAACTTTTTGAGAACAAAAATCTGTGAAATTTGTAGAAGGACAGCATTATCCCTTGCAAACCTCGACCTGTTTCATTGCATGCAAAGCATGCAAGTAACTGAAGTTGCTATAAATCCTCTCGTTTACATACGTGACAAGCTGTATTCAATTTATTGACAGGTAACTAGCTAGCTCTGACTAAATTTTGTACGTGTAACCCATATTTTTACCTCACGTGAAATGCTGTCCAGTCATGAAAATAGTTACGGACGACCGAATCGCTACGGCACAGTTTGAAAACTGCCCCGAGGGCGTCATTTTGCATAATTTCCGCCTCATGATTAATACCCCTAATATGAATCCCCCAAATAGATTTTTTATAACAATTGGCACTAATTGTACCTTAATTGGCACTAACAGTACCTTATACACAGTAAGAAGACGCTTAGCAGGCACTCCTAATCGATGAGTAGATACAATTACCGCATAGCATTTAGGCGAAGGAGCATCTAAGTGATCATGCCATCTAAGCGTTTCAGGAAAAGCTAGGTCCAGACATTTAACAGTAGGGGAGAGTGTCACGTCAGTTCAATTCAGCTTTAGCATCTGAACCTGCGCAGCCCTTTCGGCAAAGCAACACAACGTTAAACACAAAAACAGCTTAGTCTTTGGGCCTACAACTTCGAACAGGTCTGCTAGAAACTGGTCAATTAAAACGCTACGGGCTGAAGTCGAATTATATATATATATATAATTCGACTTCAGCCCGTAGCGTTTTATATTACCAACAAATATATATTTGTAACTTGTTGTTACGGCTCATTCTGCATTCCAGGCCACTGCAGAGACAAGCCGTTAGCTGTGCGGCTATAAGACGACCATATCGGTGAGTAGACTGCAGTTTTTGTAGAGACCAAAGTAATGAGACGGTACATGTAAGAAGAGCTGCCCTACAAGCAAGATGTGTCTATGTCTTGCCGTTCAACTCATTTGAAGCCCTGCGTCTCTACTTTTACCGGGCGTGTTGCACTTGAGAGCAGTCAATGCCTGTTGCGAATTTAAGGCGGAAGGGCAAATTTGTGCAGCCAAGATATATGCGCCAGTTCATACAATTGACGAAGTAATACCGACGAAAGCGGACACGGAATTATGATGACTACGTAGTAACCCTGCCACAACTAGCCTAACAGTTCTGCTCCTACAACAAGGAAAATAATTTAGTGATGCTAATCAGTTTGGCAACAGTAGCATCTCATTATCATCAAATAAGGCGGTAAATGATTCGTAGTTACTGTCGTATAATGAATATCAAAGGGCTTCATTAAGCCCATACTCCTCTGCTTTGACTGGGTGCAGAAGCAGGCACGCCGTCGTCAACGACTAGTAAAATCGAGCACTTCGGCTTCGAGACATGGCTAATCGAGACTGGCATCGCTACATACAAGTGATATATTTGTTTCGTCAGATTTTCGTTTATTTTCCTGCACATGTTTAAAGCCGGTAGCATTGTTGTGGTAAAGTTGTAAAGCATCAACAAGGATTCATTCCTCCCCATGAAAAAAGTACAAGTCTATGTGCATGTATACATGTATGTATGCGTATATATGAAATTAATACAAATACTGCACAAATCAAACTTACGTAAGCCGAATTAGAGCAATAGCTGGTCAAACAGTTTGCCTGGGAGCGGGTCACTTGCAGTGGAGGCCCAGTCTGAAAGTCAAAAGTAACGGTTTTATGGCCCAGGAATATTTAAAAATGCTCATTTCATGACCAAACAATGCGAGCCGTGATTGCGAATTAATTAAGATTTTTCGGCAGTTTAACTCCATCAGATAAATCTTCCGTCATAGCTCTTGAAGCACACACAACTATTTATTTTTTTACAGTAGCTGCTCGAAGGTGCTTCACATTTGGTGGCGCCTGCAAAGAGTTCCTTGGATTTCGAATCTCGAAAGTCACGTTGAGGCAACCCCTTCCGCGGTAGCGCTCGGCCGTGCTGGAACCACACGGTCTGGTGAACACTTTCTGAAACGCCTACCAAGAGTCCTAATGATGTTTCACTCAGGAACGTATGCTATGCTTCTTCATCAGACCTGTTGACCATGCCCGCTCAGGTATTCATAAACGCCTCTGCTGTTGGTGAATCATATGCGGGTTCTCATTTGTCCAATAATAGGTTATGTGCCTCTTATGTAAAGCAAGCTTCACCGGTGAAAAGCACAAGGGCAGGAAACTCCGCACTGGCTTCTACTTGCCACAGAAACCAGCTACAGTGGACAACCCGTCGCCGCTCGTAATCTCGATCCAGCAGAGCTTGAACTTGCTATAGCGGTCGGTACGAATATAGTCGTTCGGCTCTTAGCACCCTGTGAACGGTACTGCAACTCGCACCAACCTTTCGGGCCACATCCATCGTGCTTGCTGAATGCTGACAATTGGCTACCGCCTGAAGGAGGCCTGCGCTCTTTCATAGCTGGTGTTCGTTCTACCGAATCTGCCGAGTGGTTTGCGGAGGCACATTCGAGCAAGATAATAAATAAATATGTGTGCTTCTAGAACTATGACGAGTGATTTATCTGAAGGAGTGGATTATTTATGCATGTACTCAAGCTTGACGTGCCCTCCGAAAAATCTTCAATACTACGCAACCACGCATCGGGCCGCTATAGATGGTACTAAAACGATCGCCATGAAATACGCATTTGCTTGAATGTGTTAGTTTTGAGCGCTGCGAAAAGTCGTAATTATAATTTTGAGATATTGGACGTTGAAGCTAATAGAAAAGCTTCAATGTTTGCGACTTATCCTCTAAACGACTACGTCGCATATTTTTGCTGGTGTTGATTTTTCTTCAGAGAAAGCAGATTCTTTCGTTTCTTCTCTTTCTTACAAACACGACGATGTGCTTAGTTCCTGTATATGAAAACTAGTAGTCTCACAATGGAACATTTTGTGCTCCTATATCGGGCAGCAACAGCAGTGTCACGGATTTTAGTAATATCACTCTTACTTCAAAACAAAAATTTTCAGAAACCATGTCCCATTGGAAAAATACTTACCTTAACGAGCCTTACCGCTTTTTAAATCTTTCTGGGAGACCCTGTATATGTATATATATATATATATATATATACATATATGCATGATTGTAGACTACTTTGTTTTTGGTTACATTTTGTCGCTTCTGATTTTACGCAGTGAGGAAGAATTACATCCACTAGACGAATCGCAAATATTTGCTCTACGACTCAAACTTACTATGCCGGTACAGGCCAATGTCTGACGTGGGGGGCAATATATACATTCGCTCTGTAATACAGAAAAGGACAGACAAATAAGACATTAGCCATTTTACTTGACAATTACTGATGGCGTCACACACCGAATTCAGCTTAGCAAACATGCATTTATTCCCCTTGTAATAGTTATTGAGGGAAATAGACACTGCCACGTTTGGCTGAATATATATATATATATATATATATATATATATATATCGTGCTTACAAAAGTATAAAAATAATACAAGCTGTATGCACTTGTACCTGCCTATGCACCGCAGAAAGCACATGCAAAACGAGTTCGTTATTCGGACAACATCGAACGGAGTCGAATAAAAGGACAGAAAGATTGTGTCTAACCGAACGAAGGGTAACGGGACGATGTTGGTTTTCTTCAGGGTGGCTCAAGCCCTAGTTTCAGATGGGGGCGCAATCTGCTTTCTAAAACAAGCCTCTATATTATCTATTGAACAAGAGTGCTGTGCACAGCACATAGCAACTCCCAACCTAGCGAGCGTGTCGTGCCCCAGCACAAAACTACTACGAACGACAGATCGCATTGAGAGTCTCTATCCTTTACCTTAAAATTGCCAAATCATTGATCCCAGCGTCTCTATTCTCCGACCGCCGTACATACTTACCACAGCGTGTTTAGACCTGATATTATCTATCTGTTCTGGTGCTATGTGCTCTCTATTTTCCTATTAACTGGCACCCTGCTAGCTAGCTCCGGTCAACGATGAGGCAATCAATAAACAACAACGTTTTGACATCTGACCTCATCGACTCTGGCTGCAGCCGGCCGTTCGCCCTTTGTCTAATCGTTCTATTCCAGCTTGTCGCCTCTTCCTCGGCGTCCACCGCTTGCACGTTTGGCTGCGAGGTCCCTGGCAACGTCGGACACTGACGGGCGAAATGCCCCCATTTGTTGCAGTGGCGGCCTTTGACTCGCTTCATCGGATACGCGATGGTACTCATGACCTGTGACAGTACTTACTGGTGTGGCTGTCACCTAGCACTACCGTTTCCCTCCGCCCCGTCGTGGCTCATTCCCGACTTCCCGCGTTCCCACGTTCCCACACTTTATTGACCTTCCCGTGTTGCGTTGCTAGCTGCCCGACTTCCTCAACATACAGCTCGACCCTGAGGCGCACCGTGATGGCCTGCTCCGTTGATGCGTCGTCGTCGTCCTCCTTTATCAGCAGGTTCTTCCTTACGTGCACCAATGTCGCCCTGAGGGTCATTTGCCCCCTTCAGCGCCTCTTCAGGGTAGTGATACGCCCGGGGCGCTGCTTGCGCCGGTAGAATTCGTCCCTGGCGATTGCGATTTCTTTCTTTTCGTCAAATATTTTATGAAGCCGTGCGCATATCTTTGCATATTCCATTGGGTCGGCTCTTCCTCCTCCACCGTTTCGCCGTTCCTAACAAATTGTAGTAACACTCCCCCGTCTCGGTTCCATAGGACCATGGAATGCAGAACATGCGATATCGAGTTTATTGCGACAAACTACTACTACTACTACTAGTAAAGTTTTCGGGCTGACCCTCAGCCAAGATTTAACGTCCACGGAGCTGTTTTTCACATTGCTTCATAGACGGACCCCATTAAATACAAATGTGCAACGGTGGGGCTCGAACCCGCCCATCTATGTGTCTCCTCCGGTTGCGAGGCGGAGACTTAATCCACCACGCCACCGGGCTCGACACTACTACTATTACTGCTACTACTATTGTCATATTGCCGCTGGTCCATTCGAAGACTATAGGCTTTGATTTAAATTCGGATAACTCGGTGACTGCCTCTGAATTCCGGTCCGACTCATTTATACCCATTTTGTGGTATCAGTTGAATGCCTGCCGCCTTGACGTGATAGGCGTAGTGAGTGATAGTGATTACTACACGAAGCAGGCCTCCTATACTTAAATCGTCCAGGGTCAGATACTACGTTTTGCAGTGTTATACTCCTCCCTGTCTCGGTGTGGGTCTAGCCCTCTGAAAATGACTATGTTTGCATGTGCAGGGGTGCAACACGGAAGCGCTAGCTGACGAATCCTATACCAGGGTTGGAGTGGTGTGATGGGACCTTTTCGGTTCGTGGTAGCGGGTCAGACCGGGCGCTTACTGGTCTGTCGATTCGTATTGGTTGGTACATATATATATATATATATATATATATATATATATATATATATATATGGGTGGGGACAGAATGTAACATGCGTTTTTCAACTTTAAACTCGAAAAATAAACAAGTTAACTGATCCTATTGATTCAAAAAGTATCCTCCATTGTCAGCCAAAACTCTCGCCCACCTCTAGACCAGATCATCCATTTCCATGGTAAATTGGTTTCTGCATCTCGAGGAATAGAAACATCTGAGTAGGTGGTAGTCCGACGGTGCCATGTTCGGTAAGTACCTTGTATGGGGCAAATTTTTCCAATCGAAACTTGCTATCTCGCAGAGGCTGAGTAACGCCTCACACGCGGTTTCGCGCTGTCTTGGTGGAAAGTGGCGCCCTTTCTATTCACGAGACTGTGTATTTTCTAATAGAGAACGGCAAAAACTTAGTTGAACTGATCATAGTAGACACCCGTGTCTATCGTTAATCCACTAGAAAGAAACTCGCGGTGAGCCACGACCATGCCTTTTACACCACAGGCAACCACAGACGCAGAGCAAAATCTTGCGTAAATGGGTTAGTTCTTTTGGCGTCTTTTGGAAAGGATGATTTGGAGCGCACCAGGATCTACCACGTTCCACACTGGGGTAAAAGACCCATTTTTCGTCATAGGTAGCAATTCAATCCAAGATGTATTTTACACTTGTTGTGTTTGGCAAGCCAAGTAGAGCATAGCAACACGCTCCACTTTGCTGTTGCATGCGCTCAAATCATGAGGTACTCATTGATTTAACTTCGACACGAAACCACGGATGCAATTTCAAGTAACGATGGCTGTGCGACACTTCTAGAATGCATCCAGAAGGCTCAAATTTGCCGGCCGCAACTGGAACATTTTCGCTGTCTCGTAACTTCACGAGGCTCTCGAAGATTCTACTGTATCTTGCGCTCATATAGTCATCTGTTTTGTTATTAGCGAGCTTTTCAGAGGTATGAAAACACAGTTAGATATTCAAGTAACGTTCTGTCCACCAAATGTATATATATATTGATTTATATATATATATATATATATATATATATATATAGATATAATATAGTATATACTATATATAGTATTATATATAAATAAATATATATATTATATATAATATAATATGCACATATCTATATATATATAATATATATATATATACTATATATATATATATATCTATAAAATAAATATAATTATATATATATAATTTAGGGAACCGAATGAAACCCCAGCTGCCTGGCCTGCGCGTGCGCCTGCGTGGCGGACGTGCATTGCGCATAAGCTGTCGGCACAACGACCGCCGGCCAGAATCGTGGCTCTGAATGACGGCCACAGCGTAACGGCCGTGAACTTGGCCCACCGTGCTAAGGTCGTTTTCGATCCAGCTATTCTGATCGAAAGTGTGGAGGACGAATTTTTTTTCGCTTTCGTTATCAACAACTGCTCGATCGACGGAAGCCAGTCGAAGCATCGGTGCATCGACCAACTAAAGCTGCCGCCGCCACCGCCGCCGCTCTGCGGGTGTTCTTCCGGCTTCAGTGGACTCGCTTAACAGACATCAGCGACAGACACCAGACGAGAACCCCCCCCCCCCAAAGCAGCGGAAGCGCACTGAATCACGGAAGGGCAAAAAGGACGGTAATTTGGACATTCATTTTGGACACAAATTAACGGTTTGCCCTTGCTGACCTCTTCGGCTGTCGCTGTTGTTGATAGCTATTAGTATTGGTTACTTTTCTTTCTGCAATCTTTGGTAAATTGACAGTGACGATGTCGCGTGCGTTATTGTTGCTTCTCGAGCCGGTGCTTATGTCCATTCATTTACTTATTTCATTTATTGTACCGTTTGTCTGGCATGAGTGCTTGTATAGACATAAAAACAAAAAAAAATTAGTAAGCAGTAAAATAGCAGGAAAATATTTAAAGACACATTTAGGAGTGCCACCGAGTTAGCTGTGTGAGATGCAACACCCTGACACTCATTAAGAAAGTTAGTAAAGAGAACACGGCCACATCAACTGCAGCAACGGTCACCTGTCGGTTCGAGATAGTCCCGTCTCTGACAGATTTTATGATGAAACTCGCGCAGAGGGCTGCGGATGATGAGACTTCGTGGAATCTTGGGTCTACATCAAACAGCTTAGCTATAAAATTCAACCTGAACTGCCTGAGAACTGGCTATCGTCCGCGTAGAAAATTATGCCAACCGTATCGTGAGCAGAATTTATAGTTGATGGGAGGCCACTTAACAGAGTAGAGAACAGAAGAAGGCCAAGATTGCCTTTTATCTATCGATCTATAAAAAACACTCTTGTAGGCAGTTTGTTGACTGCATAATTGCTTTATGATCACAGACTCAAGGATAATCGGATTTTGCTGGAGGATCCTTCCCAGCAAATGGAGTAGCCTGTATGGTGTGCCGGTATTGGCTAGCTTTCTTAGCACTGTCGACCGAGTGGCAGCATCAAAAACAGCTTTTAGATCCATGAATAATGGGTACGAAAACCGCCTTTCCCATTCCGACATATCGAGACTCCGCTTAACCTCCGTAAGAAGCCTTGTACATGCTTTTAAAATAGATTTTTCTTTACGGAAGCTATGCTTTGGCGGTATGACGCCCCTCGCCTCTACATGAGACTGATAAGTATAGCAGCAAAAGTCTTGTAGAGGCAACTCGTCTTGGCGATGCCCCAAGAATTAAGCCTTGTTGGAGATTCTTTTACTTTTGGAATAACTCTTAAGATGCACTTTGCCCACACTTCTGTTGTCTGGCCCTTATTGAGACAGCGATTGAACAAATCTGTGAGGAGTAGACATAATAGAGCGACATCTCTGAATGTGTTAATTCGTAACAAGATCAGGGCCGAAGGCCTTATTGCGCTTGGAGCGTTAGATAGCTTCTAACACCTTCAGGTGACGAATGGGAGATTCCACTGAAGCCACTAGGGGTTTTCCCAAACCTCTGCAAAGCTTGAACTTTATGGGCGTTACTAAAGGAATCGTATTATGATTGAATATTCTGTCAAAACGTGTGCGCAGTACTTAATGGGACAGCTGTGGAACGTCTGCGTTACCTTTGCTGCAAGCTAACGTCACTATTGAGCATCTAGAGTATGCTTTGCTCTTGTTTGTTTTATTTTGTGCCAAGACATTTAAGTGGGCATCTGTCCACAAACCGTACTCATGAAGTACTTCCGTCAACGCAACGCTTTGTAGATCTAGTGCCTCCAATGGAACAGTTCAGATCTGCTACAAGAATAATGGGCCGTTTATGTAGAGCTTTTCAGAATGCGGAACAGAGCTCCTTAGTGAGATCTTTGGTTGAGTCTGCTGGGCGATTGTTGCTATTATTGCAGTACATCCCGACAATTGTTAAGTGTGGCCTTTCTATTAGAACGGTTTTCTTTTTTGCTGACAGTAGATGACAGTTATGAGGCGAGGAGTCACGATAACAGAGACAACCTCCCGTTGATCTCCGTAATTGCTGGCAGCTGCTAGACAGTGGCAGCTATAGAGTTCCGGAATGTTAAATATTTTCGTAGCAAATGTTTCTTTCTGTCAACACGACTATAGCCATGCCGCGAAAATTATCATGAAGTCTGTTACGGATTTGATATCTTCAACGTTCCACTGGGTAATGTGGAGGGCCGTTCGGTCCTCCGGGGAGCCCTGGGACGTCTTCGTCTGAGACGTCTCGTAGAATGAACTAGGAACCGCAGTCTATTGTTGCGATACAGATTGACTTTATGAATGGCAAATATCTGTTGATTTGACCACAATTACACGGAGCACAGCAAATTCACATCCACACATCAGCCGAGTTACCTGTTTCGAAACTCGAAAACGATAACCTATGGCCGAAACCAATTCCTCTTCTTCGAAGTTTAAACAATCCGCCTGTCCGGAGTGACAGATCAGCTGATATGTATAAATATCCTAGTCCTCTTATAATCGCGCGTGTATTGTATCCAGATTGACTGCTCCAAACATATTATAAAACGCAATGAGTTCGACTTCGGTAATCTTCGGTAGCATTGCGCGCATTGCTTGTCTCAATTGTTTGGCAGAAGCATCTTCAAAAAGCGCATTCTTTTCCACGAACACAAAGTACACGAACGGAGAAGTCGGCATTTGTAGCCCCTTGCGTAACTGTTGGTTGTTTTTCAACGCCTTCAGCGCGCCTTTCAAGAGAAGCCATGGTGGAATTTAATCCTTAGTGCGGAACCACAAGTGCACAATGACTGAATTCTACGGTGTAGACGCACTTCATCTACTAGCGTTCACAGCAAGATCACGCCTTGTGCTGCTAGATTCGATAGACTGAAGCATAGACTGCAGCCCGAGTGCCATTATAGTCGTACAGTAGCTGACGTGAATTGATCTGGTTATAGAAGTTAGAAAAACGGTGTTTCTAAAGCAGTGAGAGTTATAGAGATTATCCAATGGACTAGGAATTGCAGTCTATTCGGTGCGATACAAATTGACTTTATGAACGGCAAATTCCGAATGATTTGACCACAAATACATGGAGCACAACAAATTCACATCCACACATCAGCTGAGTTACTTGTTTCAAAAAAAGTGCTTGGATTGCCCTCCGTCTAATGCCTGTAGAGATTGCTGTTGCAGTTATTGCAAATGTTGCTGTCGGCCCTGTTGCTACTGCTTTCCTTTTGCGATTATTACCATTGTTTCTGTTTCGTTATGGCTGCTGTCGCCGTTGTGGTAACAAAGTGTTTCACTCATTTACATGCATGCTGTTTGACTATCATTATTATTATTATTACTATTAGTTCTAGCCTCCAATTCTCCTTATGTCTTCTGCAATCATTTGCTGTCGAACGGCCGCTTCAAGATACGTGGATTCGTTCTCTTCCCCTCCGGGTCGTTTGTCTATGTGTTGGCATTTTCCTTCTTGCTGTGTCGACACTTGTCCGCAGCAAAAATCAGCGATTTCGTACCCTCTTCTTAGCTGTTTGTCTCGTGAAAAAAAAAACGTATAAATATTATATGTGTGTGTGTGTGTGCGAGAAGATTTTCTGGTACACATCGTATGTATTCGCGCTTATTCCCGTACGAGGGAGAGAGCCACTATGTACACTGTACCTGATGATCTGTTCTGTGTTACCTGCGCGCGCTAATTTACTGCCACCGCAATAAGCGCGGACATGGCCACGAACGCGTTCGGTCTCTGTGCGTCAATACTTCGGTCATGGTTGAATGTTAACACGGGAGGCACGCTGCGATTTCTGTCGCCAGCAACGGGACGCTGCAAAGCTTTCTGTTGCTTTCGTTTTGTCGGCATCAGTCTTCGCGGCGGCAGCTGCTCGTCCGGTGAAGGAAGGGGGTTTGCTTGCATGGCGCTTTGCAGAATCGCGCCTACGTGAAACGTAGACCGACCACAACACTGACCATACAATCTGATTTCACAGTCACGTGGCGTCACTAGCGCAGAAACTACACAACATCCGTGCGATAATAAACCTGACTATAACAATATTAACTGGCAAAAGACACGTGACTAGCGCAGGGCCTTCTCTTAACAGTTTTGAAACGGTATCGGAAATGCTTGCGACTTGCTTCGTGATGCTGGCATGCGGCCTAAGTCCTGGCTAGCGAGTCTGCAGAACGCCGAATGAGGCTTAACGACTGTCACGTTGGCTCCGGCAAAGTTAATGGGTCGTATCGTCGACCGTAATAGACGCATCGCATCATAGAGTTAAATAGAAAAAAAATATCTTTAAGATCGACGAAGAACCCTGGTGTTTTCTTCCACAAAATGCACGAGTAGTGCCGTAGACATGACTCTGTATGTGTTGGCTGTTAACCAGCGTGTACGTGGTAGTCTCATAGGCGACGTCTCATCTTGCGTTTCTCCACCGAGCAAGTGGTGCACCTGTATAGTTGGATAACTCCACCGTCTGAAGCAACAAGCTTCTATACGCAGGGTCTTCCAGAGTTCGCCCAACAAACTTTGAGGTCTAGTACAATTCGGCAAAAAAATCTTTTTTCCCAACGGAACGAGGGGCGAAAATGTGTTTTTTGGAGTGAGAGCGAAATTGCCAAAAATTGTTGTATCGAGCTTTTTATCCTGATATTTTTTTTACTAAATTTGCGATTGCAGTGTCCCAGTCAACATATCCATAAACCAATCATACGTGCGTAACTGGGAGAATAGCTTGCATCTGTTGAATTAATATCTACCTCAAAGCTGAACGAATGTTCTATTAAAAATAATTCTTAAGAATTAAAACTCTTTGCAATTTTCATATATTGGCATTCAGACTCAATTGCTCATTGTTTAGAAAATATTTCCGTTTTTTCGATTCATTAAAAAAAATTGTCGAATTGTACTAGACCTTAAAGTTTCTTGGACGAATTCAGGAAGACCCTGAATATACATCATAGCATGATGACAGCTTATATAGGCCTTTTACGTATATATGCATTGAGATAAGTACGTTGTGACGTGTAAACGTTAGATAAAGCTCTGCACTTCCCACCAATTGAACCAGCAAAAGTTTGGCGGACAATTAGGCCAATTAAACTAAAATTAACAAAATTTGATAAATGTGTGTTATTGAATTTCACTTTTTCATTTATCGTTGTTAGTTGCTGTTTCTACCGTTATCATTATTAGTAGGCAACTCGTTGAAACCTGGACCTACGATTTGGTGACCGCCAAATGATTACGACTATTAATTAAAAACTGCGCGACATTTGTAGTAGTGTAACAACTAACCTCGGAAGTAAAAAGGCGCCTGAAAAGCAAACTAAGGAGTGTACCCAAAAATTCCACAGACCAATTTAGCTCTTCATTACGACTCGCAGCATCCTCGCAGTGGTGCTGCAGACCTCAACTTCGCGTTTCGGACGTGGTGTAAATACTCTGCTAATGCGTGGGCCTTGACCATTCGGGCAGTGGTTTGGACCATCAGACTGCCGGACTTTAAGGCATTATCTTATGTGTTGTAGGCCCAAAACTTGAGCTGGTGGATTGGGGTGACTCTGGTATTTTGCGTATGTCGGGCACGAAGAAGAAGAAGTACGTGGTAAAAGGATCCCTCGCTAGGCCGCTTAACACCATCACTTTCCAAATGGTCCAGATAATTAAGTGAAGAATAAACTGTATAAGGACATGCACACCGTGTGTAGCTCTGATTTGTCTTAGGATTCAGGCCAATATGGTTTAGCAGTCGAACCGCGTCAGGCCCTGCCGGCATCATGGCTGCAAACTATGAAACTCGGCATACTCCTGGATTTCACACATTGATCAATCCTGGATTCAAACTGTTGATGTAAGGTTATGCGCTTACCAATGGGATAATACATGCCATTGTAACCGACCCATTACGAGTTTGGTTTCAATTCCGAACAAAAATGGATCTGTCTTACGCTGCTGCGAACAGTTGAAAAGGTCAACTCAAATGGACCGAACTAACCGGGCATAAATTGGGTCAGTTGAATCCTACTAAACAAGCGAGCATACTTGTATATTCATATATATGTACACGCATGCATGGCTTTTATACATAATTGGTGATTATGGCATTGTTTCTAAACTATGTAGTCTCTTACAGCTTGGGTTGAAAGCACAGCGTCGTAGTTGAGGCAGATGTAGTAGATAATCTGGAAGCAGATTAAGTCATAACAAAAGATAAAAATACAAATGAAAGAAGATAACTCTCAAAAACTATATATTAGTTAGTGTCGAATTATGTACCGGGATCCGCACGTTGTAAGCACCTTGATATTCCTTCTTTAAACTTTGGGGCCATTCCAGCTCATCGTTGAACAGTCATCTTCATTTAAATGTTTTAATTTTTTAATTTATAATGCTTTGCTGGAGCTGGGCCGAATGCAGATGAAACACATGTGTGATAACGGCCTTGACAAGCATTCAATATATATATATATATATATATATATATATATATATATATATCAGTTCAGTTGTGCGAGACGACTCTTCCGTTTTGAACTCGGCATCTGTGCTACGATGTTAGTTCACTTATGCTGCCCTGTCTGAGCTGAACGCACTTCCATGTTCGTCGCTGCTAGTCAAAATTCAATTCACCTCGAAATGGCCTGTCCTAGGTAATTATTACTGACGTTTCGAAAGCGGCCCAGCAAACGAAACAGGCACGAACTTAATTGACAGCATTCGAAAACTGCCAAACTATAGCTCACCATTGCACCAGGCAAACGCCGAGGATGCCATAACATCTACAAGCTGAACGCGCATCCTATCGGCCTTTAACAAAAATTGGCAATGCATAGGCAGTCTTGTCCTTGGCAATGATAGAACAGCCGAATAGCCAGAAGCCTAATGATTATGCGTATTGGCGAAACGGGATTAATTTAGGCTATGAGTTCAATGTCAAGGAGGTTTGGCAGCGGCACATGCGTAATTAGAAGATGCCGTCAGCTTGCTCTTTGTGAAGCCAAGTTAATATATACTAATATTAGTATCATTACTACACTGTTCACTTCATAATATACCTTCCTATATCATAACATATAAATGGTAATGTTTTAGCCGTTTTTTAACGATTAGTCTATCACAAACTTTGACGTTGGAAGAAAAGGTTCAGGCAAAGAAAATAAGTTTGTTAATCATTAGTCCTCTTTGTCATGCCAAAATAGGATCACACAATATTTAGATCAACCCTTTATACATAATACGAATGATTCTAAGGTGAAAAATCAAAACAAGCATCGAAGTGCTAAACTAATACTGTGGGTATACAATGGCTGTTTTAGATATCAGCTTAATCAACTGATATGACAACGGTAATTGTAAGTTCGTACAAACTATATAACAATAGGAGATATTAATATGGTAGTTGGTTTCATTGTTGCTATTGTGACTAGCGGTTTCTCTGGAGACTGTGTCTTATACTGCAATTACCGTAAAATAAAATTCTTGTATTTCAGGTTCTCTATGCTCAAGCGGGTGTTTTCCTTGTACTTGATCATGCATTGCTTAGATAGACCGGTCCAGCCGTATATATACATCTCTGCTAATGTAAGCAGTTTTTTTTCCAGCATCGTACGTCACCGTTTAAGAGGAAAAGTTTATTTAATGATGACAGAGTTACACAAGGAGCTGACATATGCGCCTCCGAGTTCACGCAGTGTGTGAACTACTTTTACACGTTACACAGAATGACAATGACAACACCTAGCGCTATCGATAAACTGTACCGTATTTAGACGTAAAGTGAGCACAGGAAACTTTATTATATATAGACATTTGGCGAGCAAGGCCAGCGGTACAGCGGAGTGCCAAAGAATAACATTTGCGTTATAACTATTGAAGAGTGGCAACACATGTTAGGAACCTGTTTTCTAGTCTTGTTTTGCTATCTTGCTCGCATAGTGTACAAAAATAAAGTGTTATTAATAATTTGCTATAGCTAATTAGCCCTAGTCTCTCTTTAGGGAGAGGTAGGCGACGTCCGACGACTGTCCGCCTCGACGGCAGTGACACTCTTCCAACTCAAGATTGTTCCAAGGCTAATGTGTGGTCTTGACAGAGTATAGGGACAGCTCACCCGGGCAAACCTTGGTTTTCCCGGGATGAATGCTGTTTCACAGTGCACATAATTTGATTTGAGGTTACGAAGACGCCGCGTACAGTACCATTTGAAAACCTAAATATATATCTCGGAATGGGCGAGAGGTTAGAAACCTGGATAGTACTTTCAGTGCCTCTCACCCCTGTTCTGGCGACGTGACAATCACCACAAATACGCCAGATACATCGTTCATGGCTATCATCGCCTGGTACGTTCGAATACGAACTTTCACGTGAAAGAGTACACAGAGTGCGTCTGTCGAGTGTGCTGTTAAGCGTGTACGAGGAATGATGCGTCTGCCTGGCCTTGTCTACGAACAGATCTCTACGAACTGCCTCTCTTGAATAACAGGCCGAGAGCAGCTGACAAGAGTATAAGTGTCAATGTTATATGCGTGCTCATGTGAGTGAAATAAATGTGATGATAAAATGTTTATGGGTATACGTGATATAATAGTGATATAATATCACACGTATGTAAATGCGATTCATTGTCAGAGCAACGGCACTCCAATGTTGCCCGAAGCGATGTTGTGCTTTACTCGGCTGTATGGCGGAGACCTCGAAAGACAACCTAATGTGTACCGTTTTGCATACGTCGCATCGTCGCAGCGGACAATCGGTGGCTGGTTTTGCCCTTGCACCACACAGGAAGGGCCGATCTCAAGTTCTAAAACTGTTATCCTACATAACGACCCTTCTTCGCCTCAATGAAGGAAACAATGTCGACGGGATGGAATGGACGTCATGAACTGCCCAAGGCGTTTTAGACGTTGGCAGCTTGAATGTAAAGCGTGTTAAAGCATTTGTGACGAGCGCTATTGGAAATGACAAACGCTGTGGTATTAATGGTCATAGAGGGGCGACGATGCCCATGACAATTGAACATGCTTTTGGTGTGCTACGCCGTGATACTCGTCGCTCCAACGTAGTCGTTCTCGCTTAGGATTTAATACTGTGGTAAACAGTACTGCACAGAACGGTTGATCAATTTCGAAGTATGGTTCGTGATTGAGAGCGTGCTCAACAATCTCGTCAGAATACAAGAATATTATTCGTCTAATCGTGTGCTCCATTATCTTTGCAGTGGGAGTGGAGAATGAAGAGGAGTGAATTAATAGGTATAATAACCAACACTTGAAATTTAATATAAGTACCATTGTTTGTAGAGTCTATAGTTACATTCAGAAGAAATCCAAAATTATGCATCTTGTTGGAGTGCGTATTGGAATACATGGCGCTCGGTAAGTTGCTAACCACATCTTTTGCGAAATAGCCAACCACCTGGGCATAGCTGTCCAATTGTATCCTGTACAACCGTCATAAAAAGATGACCGTAGAATGGCGGGGCGAAATGTTTATTTTCGGGACAAAATAATGGCTCCGCAAAAACAGAACTTAAAATCGTTATCCAATTAGAAACCATCATTAGAAACCATCCAGTGCCCCGCCCCGGTGCCTCTACTCTACATCTGGCACCACATTCCCCCTCAACCACCGAAACTAATCGCCCAATTCAATCCAGACATTCCTCCCTCGCTCCCGTGGCTAATTGCGTTCTAAAAAGCTTATATTTCAATGCACGCTCTATTGGAAAGAATGATCGTGCTTCAGTCGTTTAATTAATATACCGTCTTGCAAAATACTGATATAATTTTAATAACTGAAACATTGTTAAGTGTTGGTAAATTACATGTGACAAATAGTGAACTAAGCCTGTGATAATAGGTACTCAGTACGCCAGTGCAATTGAGCTTCCCGAGGAGATGGCATTTGTACATAAGTTAAAAAACGTTTAGGTTTTGTGACGTTAAGTTAGATGATTGCTATTGAAGCATTAGCGTTTAACGTATTTTCAAAACCATGTTCAGTCAGGATGGAATAGTTTTATGCTACGAATGCTGGATCGCAGCCGGAGTACAAGCACCGCATAAAAATAAAATGTGATTATAAAATGTGATACTATGTTGGTATTGCTGAACCAATTTAAATTGTAAAGGATTTTGATCTTCCAAGAATCGACTAGCAAAAGATGTCCTTTTTATATTCTCAAACCATGAAAGCCACTTTTATAAATACTTGCATAACAAACGGTTCATATCAAAAAGTTACTTAAAAGAGAGACGCGTTTACCGGTGGATGCAAGAGACTTAATCGAGCAAGTTGAGCCAGAATGTGACATAAGCTCAAGTAATTTATCTAGTCATACAAACAGTCTTCTGTCAGATGAAACAAGCTCAATTTTTACATGAAATGAAGACCCCAGGGGCTCATCGATTGATTTGGTTCTGGTACCGATCCAGGTATAATAGAAGGTATATACGTTTTTAAATCCCCGATGTCTTCGGTCCATAACGCAACGTTTTTTTAACCTTTTATTCGGTACCGCATATCCTCCAACTGAGGAAGAAGCGTATAATTTCTGGAAGGATGATTAAGATCAAATCATAGCAAATTTGATTCTCGTTCTATGGACATATAAATAATACCTGTGATACTGTAGATAAAATGTATAATTATTTAGTAAGGCAAGCAAGAGACTTTATGTAATGGAATAATTCAATCTTGATTTTAAAGATTCTAAGTCAGTCTCT
Organism: Dermanyssus gallinae; assembly: GCA_003439945.1. Lineage (NCBI taxonomy): Eukaryota > Metazoa > Arthropoda > Arachnida > Mesostigmata > Dermanyssidae > Dermanyssus > Dermanyssus gallinae. Next base: position 103,172 of record QVRM01003732.1, on the reverse strand, counting down.
AGGCATGCCAAAAACACTTAACGGGGCGAGATAATATAACAGCATCTATAAACAAATAATGCGGTTATCAACGATGATATTTTTAAAGCGGATGTCTTTAAAAATTAAATTTCCTCTGTACGTAAACCAAGCAGGTCCAACGCAAGTATTGAGTTTCTTACCGCCAACATAATTAAGGTGTTCGGATTTATTATTACTGTTGATAATTATGGACCCGTCGCACAATCATGAATAGTGTGTCTATTATTTGAAAAACTACTTGTGGATCATATGTTTAGCTTTATGCAGTCTGAGGAAGTGCTTGACGAACAGCAATATAGCTTTACTTGGCAGCGTTGGTTAAACGGTTGGTTAAGAAAGCGTATAAGGAGGAGAAAAAAAGCACTGGGAAAAGAAAGAGTGGGTAGCAATAAGGGAGGCTGACGAACGTCCACATACATGGCTGAAACGGAAGGGGAGAAGACAGTGTTCCGTAGAGACAAGTAAGTTAGTCGAACATTTCAGGCGAATATTGGCCGGGTCGGACACAACTCCGAAAGCGCCGCTAGAATACGAAGGCCCGTGGTATCAGACAACGGAGGAAGCGAGGGTTTGGATAAGGAGGGAAATCTCACTTAGGGAAGTGATAGAAGCAATGGACAGAGCACCACGGGGGAAAGCGCACGGAAATTACTTAATAAGAAATGAACACATGAAAGATACCCTAATTCTCGCACCATGCTGGCAAGCCTTATTCAATGAATGTTTAAACAAGGGGCAAATTCCAGTGGCCTGGAGGAAAGCGACTTTAATAGTCATTCCAATAGGAAAGGGAGTAGAAACTGAACCAGAAGCTTGGAGGGGAGTAGCAATAAAAAGCTGTCCGTATAAAATATTCTCGGGGATAATAGCTAGGAGACTGGGGTCATTCTTGGAGGAGCGGGGGGTAATACCGGAGCAGCAGCATGGATTTAGGAAAAGAAAATCAACTCACTCAGCAATTCGGGAGCTGCTAGGAGCAATCTGGGAAACGCTGTCCAGGCCAAGAAGTTGTATATATGCGGTGTTTGTAGATTTAAAGGCAACGTTTGACATAGCACCAAGGGATAAAATAGTTGAAGAGCTGGCAAAATCGGGAGTGCCGGGAGCAGTTTTGAGGTTACTTATTAATATGTTAAAACAGAACGCGGTGCTGATTGATAACGGGGTCGGTATTGCGGGAGAGGTGGCTCAAACCACAGGTGTCGCACAGGGCGATGGACTGAGCCCATTGCTGTTTTCAATCAATCATATTTATTTCACTCAAATAGAGTATGTACATTGCTGTTTTCCGTAATTTTAAGTGGACTACCAGAGTGGGTAAGGGCGGGCTGGACCCAAGAGTGGGCCAGAATTATACTGTACGCTGACGATGTGGTCATCTTTGGTGGCAGCCTTTTCAGGGTGAAATAAGCCGTGAATCGACTCGTTACATTCATGGATGAAAAGGGCTTGAAGGTTAACTGGGGAAAGACAGTAGCTATGAAATTCCGAAGGGGCGGCCGTATGGCCAGGGGTGACGTGACCCAAATCAGGGGGACAGAAATTAAATTTGTAAACAAATTTACGTACCTAGGCATAACCTTATCAACAAGCGGTAGCAGTTTTCGGTCACACATCCAGGAGAGGGTCAGGAAGGCCACCATCGCAGCTGCGGCAATTAAATGGCCACATATGCTTTCAGTACATGCAGCAATTGCTCTTTTCGGAATACAGATAGCACCCATAGCCACATACGGCATTCCACTAATATGGGATAAGTTGGGAGTCGGCGAATTGCGTTTAATTGATGGAGTGAGGTTTTTATTTTTAAAGAGGGTTTTTGCGCTTTCGAATACATGCAGAAAGAAAATTGTTCACGTCTTGGAGGGTGGCCCGCTGCTAACGGAAGACCTACAAAAACGATGTAGTCTGAAGAAAACGTGCGCCTTTGAAGTTTATATGCGGAACTGGGAAACCAAAATTAGTGAGGTGGACATAGGTATTTATGGAACAGCAGCAATGACGAGCACTGAATGGCGGGGTAGCGGGGTAAAATATCGACATCTAACTACGGCCTTTGCAGCTCACGGATTTCATCACGTTCTGTGCAACGTAGAGGGTTTTCATGAACCACAGGATGAATGTCAATGCAAACAATGCTGTAGCAAATGTGATCCATACCACGCCGCGGTATGCCCGGCGGTTAGGTCTATAGCAGAACTAGCAAAACGTAAATTGTTGGTGTCTCGAAACATTTTGATGTAACATAAACACATTTACCCAGTTTGGGTGTTAATAATAAAACAATATAGCTTTTCTAAAGGCAAATCCACAGCAAGACAATTCCAAGATTGGACTATTTATATTAACAAAAATAAAAGCGTTTGATTGTATTTACTTTGTTGTTCCTTTGTTATGAATGAATTGTATTGAAATTATTATTACAGATGAATTCACTCAAATATAGACAAGCACACTGTTTTACGATTTTCAAGTATTTAAAGAGTCCTTGCAGTAAAAAAACAATGCTGAAAACAAGTGACTATATTTCCAATTGGTGCGCCAAAAATGTTACGATAATATCGATCCCTAAATTGTTTCTTTTTTTTTAATATTCCCAACGACAATCTTCGCAGTACTCAAACCATATCGTCAAAAACAGTTGCACGATCTGGCCGAATTGATAACATGTCTTTGTGGCACATAGCAAAAATGTTGAGAACCATAGAGAGGACCTTGAAAACCTCAATATATAACATTTTAAACTGTACCATTGCATATATTACGAATTCTATTAGATGTGAAACTCTTCTTTAAGACTTTTATATTGTGCACTCTATATATTGAACACAGGACTTCTGTGAGTAGCCATGTTTATAATATTTACTCTTTGAAACAATAACGGAGCTTTTGAATCTATGGCAAAAATGCAACTAAGCAGGTGTGAAGGTCGCAGTGGTCTTTTTTCTCTGCAGCAAATAGCTCTTGGAAGTAAAGAGTTGTGCTTATGCTCTACCTGGCTGGTAAGCGCACCAGCAATCTATTTCTATTTTTCCAGACATTACGCAGTAAATGTCACAGTTCGCTGATTTGACTTGAATGCTTTCAAAGTGTAACTACGCCACTGCTCTTTCAATTTCCACGTTCCCACTAACAACTGTGGTGGCGGGAGTGAGTTTGCGTGAGGCCGATTAAACAAGCTGTGCTCGAGATTCACCGGCAGGTTGGAGAGGCAAGATACGGCCTTCAAAAAGCGATCAAACTGTCGTCGCTAAATGATCAGTTGAGATTAGAGCTGAACTATAGCGAGAACAGCAACATGCACTTACAGTTGCAGCAGCAGCAACAACAATAATATGAACTACTTCAGTAACAACAACAACGACGACGAGAACAACCACAAATAGGCGCCAACGGAGTTAACTAACCAGCGGTCGTTCGACTGCCTTGACACGCAACTGTCACTTGCCACAGCAAAGCAATTTTTGAGCCCAAACACGCCCTCATATACACACACCGACGCACACATGAGCGATGAAGCCACAATCTGAAACGTGTCGTTTTTCGCATCTCACAGTGTGGCTGCGGCATAGCATCAAACAAATGTGACACTGCGCAGCCATTCGTTAAGCGCCGAATGAACTGTTAGAAGGGAAACAACGAAAAATAAACGACAATAAAAGAACGCTTGAAGCAGCTACAAAACAGCAAAATCACAAACATTAACAGACTCTAATTTAACTTGAGGAAATGTCCCCTCACCGCCCCCCACCGCTTTACACGTTCACCACGATACACCTTAACTAGAGAACGTCACCCGCACGAATCGATCAGGTTTAGCTGCTCGAGGAGGCACCCGGGGACACCCGGAGAGAGAGTTATCGGAGGTCAGCAGCGGTGGCGATAAATAAAAGCGAGAACACGTGAGATGATGAGGATGAAGTTCAACGATAGAACATGAATAATGTTGAGGTGCTGAAGTGCGCGACGTTTGTACTCACGCTTCGCTGTCTTGGAGTTCGGCGGGGGAGAAAAAAGCTTTCGGCCTGATGCACGAGAGCCAGACCAACGCAAACCGCGGCGAGGACAACGGTAGAGCTCGACGAGGTCATCATCGCTTCGCTTGACCTAGCCACTGCGCCCGACGGTTGCGTTACTATGCGTTTCTTGGCCCGGTCGTCCTGAAGCCGGCCAGTAATGATGGTGCACGTAGGCGCAGAAAGAACAGCAGCTGCGCTGAATCGCCGCCGTATCGCGTGAAGAACGGACGGCACCGTCTGAAGAATCCTGGTGTCGCAAAGCTCCTCAGTCCCACTCCTGAATACGGATCCACATCCAGTGTATAATAGTTTAGACACGTACGCAGTGAAATGTCATAGGTTATTGCCCCGCGTTTGAATAGTCTACAGATATGACTGCGCTCTCGCCTCGATATGCTTTTTGTCCTACTTGATCTGCAGCCATGCGTACGTTTTGGCGCAATTTGGAAGAGTCCAAGTCCGACGTAGCCAATTTAAACCTCTCGTTGTATTGCTACGCAGATCGTTTAAATCTGCTTAGACTCACGTAACGCTAGTTTTATGTGTTCAGTCAAAAAAAAACGAACCAGTCACTGTGGATAATCAATATATAATTAAAAAAAATACTCTACTGAAGTTGCTCTGTTAATTTGCCCGATATAGATATTGTGTCAGTTTTCGAGTTTCAAATGCGTCAAAACGTTGACACCTTATCTCAAATACAACCAACAGTGCCCACATTCGATAGGATCTGATATCCGATCGAACGGCCTAAAACGACCTAACCAAATCTGTTGCGCGCACAGAGATAAACAATGTATCGTATTTGCCCCGCGTGTAGCAGACATGATTTATTAAAAATGGTCCGCGCTGTCTTTCGTATGCCTTGAAGAACGGAATATTTTTAGCTTAGCCTATGTCCCAAGCTATAAAGGTGAATTATCCCCATTATATATATATATATATATATATATATATATATATATATATATATATATATATATATATATATATATATATATATATATGGATTAGAGATATAAATCTGTCTAGAGGGGGCCCTAGCGTTGGGGAATGTTAGAAAGTCCAGGTCGATAATACAAAGAAAAAATTATCCCAATAGAAGGCAATTGCTAAGTATATATTGGAGAAGGGAACATTGGTAATTTAGATGCGTAGGTAATATATATGCTGCCGGTCTAAGCGTCCCTGATAAAAAGAGTAAAAAAAATTATATATATATACACAGAGTCTTCTAGAACTCGTCCCAATTTTTTGGGATTTAGTACAACTCGGCAAAAAAAAATTTTTCTAATGGAACAAGGGGGCGGAAATGTCTTCTAAGAAATGTGTAATTGAGCGTGAAAGCCATTATATAATAATTATTTTTTTTAATGATCTTTGATACAACATTTGTTCTGCTTTGAGCTAGCGTAAAATGCATTTCAACAGATGCAAAATGTTCCTCCAAATACCCAGATATGATTGGTTTGTCGTTTGTTTAGTATGACTGGGGCTCTCGCAATCGTAGATTTAGTGAACATCTGGCATTATAAAAAGCTTGATACAGCCACTCTTAGTGTTTCGCTCTCACTCCAAAAGAAAACGTTTTCGCTCTCTTGTCCCGTTAGAAAAAAAATTATTTTTTTGCCGAGTTATAGTAGAATCCAAAGTTTGTTGAACGACTTCTGGGCGTCCCTGTTTATAGATCATAAATCACCATGGTTTGGTACATAGAAAAAATAGTATAATAAACCATGGTGATGTATGATTTATAGGCTACATTGCTAAGCTGCCAATTTGCATATATTTGTCATTATATTGTCAACTAATTGCTTTATTATTTGGCTAATACTGTCGAGTAGTTAGATTAGACTATAGAATTGTGGCTCTTGCTGTTCTTTTCATCGTCCTCGTCGCTGTTGCTGTTGATATGATGATGTTGTTGCTGCTGCTGCTGTTGTTGTTGTTGTTGTTGTTGTTGTTGCTGCTGCTGTTGCTGTTGTCAGAATTAAAGTGTTCTCGGTGTGTAGTTCTGTGACGATCTTGTGGCAAATAGCAGTGTAAGATTTCATTAAAGATACTTCTACAGAAGAAGAAGAATGGAGAGAAGAAGAAAAAGAAGAAGGCGGAGAAGAATAGACATAACGCGGCGCTAATACAGACATAGGCACATAAATACATACACTCACAGACACACTCAGAGACATAGTTGCACCCACAGCTAAGCACGCAAGCATATCCGGTGCGCTTCCTTGCGGCCTTGTCTGGGTAGTGGTTACCAGGTGGTTTGCGATCAGCAATTATCTGCCCACCCGCCAGCATATTGCTTGGCTGCTGCTACGGCTGTCGTCGTCGGTAATCATCGGCAAACTTGGTTCTTGCAAATAATGTTCCAAAGCGATTGGCTGCTATCTTGGATTGGGTTGCCACCACGGCTAACGGGCATTCGAACAATTCCAAGCAATTCCAAACAGTTCCACATGCACAGACAGCATCGTCTTTCTATCGCCGCCCTACGACGAAAAGAGCACTGCTCATTTGTACTAATTAAGAAAAAGTTTAATTTGTCGTTACTCATCTTATATTAACGTATTTTAATTTAATGCCTGAGTCGCATGAGTGTGCTGTGTATGAATCGGCTGATTGATTGATATACACACAGGTGCCACATTGACACTCGATGACACGAATGGCACACGAGTCGCAACTGGAAGATGAACAGCGTTCCGCTTCTCCCCGCTACCCCCGCTTAACCCTCGCGAAGAGTAGGGTTGCGTGACTTAACGACGAGGTTGCTGTACCTCGATCGATTGCGACACGGTGCATACTTTTTAAAAACAGAGAGTGCTATTGACAAAGAAACAAATGCAAAACAAAGTGCTATTTTTTAAACAACAGGTCACTTAACAAGGCATCAAGTGCCATTCACAATAATAATACTAATAAAATAGTTTTTAGAAACAAACTTCCATCTAGAAACAAAATGCCCTTTAATATTGAAATGTTTTTTTTAAACAAACCTCCATCTAGTGGTAAAATGCCATTTAAAAACCAAATTACATTTACACTGAAATGCCATTTGAAAAACAAAGCCGTCAACAACAACAACGGCTAAAAATAGATTCGCGCCGCCTGTGGCAATTCTGGCGGTCGGAACGGCGAGTCATCGTTGCGTGCCGATTGATTGATCGAAGATAAACCGAGCAAAGAGTGTATTCTGAGCTTCGGCACGACTTCCTTACCGCCATGCACCTCACAGGCCCGGCGACGGAGCAAAACCCGTCATTGCTGGAAATACCCGTGAGGTGACAGCGAAAGCAGCAACAGCAGCAGCAGGAGTACTCGTTGCAACACCTCAACGAGGCATAAGTTTAACAAATCAGTACTAAGCTGTAGCCAACAGTATATAGTGTATCAACGTCAAATGAAGGCGATGACAGTAAAAAGTCTCTGCTCCTTTTTGAGAAGGAAAAAAGTCTTTTTCCACGAGTGAGGTTACCCCCATTGCCGCTGCTGTCTGTCTGTGCTCACTCGGCAGAACAACCTGCGATGTGTGACGACATGGCTTAAATATGTCCTCATTTTCGCATCGCCTGAGCGGCCAATCACATAAAAGTGTGCACTTTTTATTTGTTTGCATGCACTTTGTGCAATGCCGTCGCTTTTGAGGGTGTGCTTCATGACAGAAGCAAGTTATATATATATATATATATATATATATATATATATATATTAAGAGCCAGAAAGTCCAAAAAAATAGACAGCAATGAGTTGGATTGATTGGCGTGTGCTCACTTGGTGTTCGGCTATAAGAACTCGGTCACGTGCTATGCTTATGAGCTCGGGGCAAGCCACATATTTGATGTTGATGCAGTTTTGACATCTGAGGCTACTGCCTGACATCAAAGTGGTATTTAGGCAAGAGTAATTGCCAACGCTCGTCTAGAACCGTTGAGTCACTGTAAACAGTATAATTGTGGCGGGGGCAAGGAGAAACATTCACGGCTATATCCAAAAAGCACCTCTAACGCAAAACGCTTCGCAGTACAGGTACGACTAGTTTCATAGGTTTCTTTCAGTTGAAGCGCTAACTTCAGGGCGCAGCATACGCATTTGCGAAATGCACGCGCTCTGTTTAGACGTATGCACACCTACAAGACGTTTTACAATAAAGTCCCCACAAATCGTGGGAGAGATAGGAAAACTCGGTTAGCTTAATCGTATCGTGACTAAGATCAAGGTTCACACGCATTGGGGTAGCTACACTATCACACTTATGGTATCATACTATATGGTAGTGCCCCCAAGAACCGTATTTCAGTGTGTCATACGCAGAATAGCATTATTTTACGCGATGTGGTTAGCGGCGCCGTCGGTCCCAGATTGCATCACAGCGCTTCAGTCAGACTATTGTATTAGATAATCTTCTTTCTCTCTACACATATATATATATATATATATAGAGAGAGAGAGATATTTATTTTTCGTATATTACATTATGTTTGTGGGACACATATTACAAGAGATTAGCTAAGCCAGTGTGCCTAGCGGGTAATGTATTAGATACAACAACAACAACAGAAACAAAAGCACCAGCTGCCGTAATATTCACAGCAGTGATAAAGCAAGACCTGCATTAATACGTTGAAAGGCAAGTGTGTGACTGATGAGCAATAATAAGAACCTTAGAACAAAACTTATAAGAGAGCACACAAAGTAAACAATTTTTCATCACTTTCCAAAACAACTACTCCATTGCTTCACCAAAACAAGTATTATGAGTTACATGTCTAACATATATATATATATATATATATATATATATATATATATATATGAAAGAACTGTCAACCTAAATTCAAATAGGACGAAAAGCAGCAACATCAAAAAGACGACCACACGCAGCTGGTAGAAGCAACTGAACAAGAGACCTAGAAAAAAGACCAATAGCACATACTTGATAAAGTTCCAAAATACACAGATAGAACGTTATGATTAGGCCATTTGAGGACGTGATCGAACCCATACGGATGGGTTGGGGCCTTCCTTACCTGATTTATTCTGACACGATGCCGTTGTCTTGGCGAGGTGAGGAAGTCGCTCAATCTGAAGTCGGCCTAGGTGAAGTCGCCACCTAAGTAAGATCTGGCTAGTTGATGTTGGCGTAGGTAACGTCCTCCAAAATAGTGTCGCAAGTGAGACGGAGGCAACGCGTGAGCTCACCTTATTCCAACACTGATCGAGCGCACCCCTGTTGATGTCTCCAACTCAGCTATCCGCAGGAACGCCGCACGAGGTCGATACATGCTCACTTCACAGCCACTGTCGCCTTCACATCCATTAGCAGCACCAACGCCGTCCCGTTCCACGATGTCTGCCGCACGTGAACGATCATTCGACACGCTGCCATGTCGATCTCTGTTACTACAGCAGTAGCGGCATCATAGCCTGATTGTTTGTGGCTATTGCTGTTGCTGTTGTTGCTGCTGCTGCTGCTGCTGCCGCCGTCGCGAACAGCTCCATTGATGGGAGCGACATTGATTTATCCATTGACACCTTGTTGTTCTTTTTCATAGGCATAGCAGGTGGCCCTCGTTACAACAACAGTGGATTGTAATGGTCTTCTGCCATTCGTCCCTCAAAAACGCCACCACCACCGCTGGAGTCTACGTAAACGAATCACCTCACCCTCAAAACCTAACTTACCACTGAGAGGGTTTAGGGACAGCAATGCGCATGTATATATATATATATATGTTTGCACATAATTTATAATTCGTGTGTACAATACACAATACAAAGTTTTCTTTATTTAAAAAGGGTAACAAACCTGGTTTGGGGTCTAGTAAAACTCGGCAAAAAGAATCGTTTTTTTCCAATGGAACAAAGGGCTGGAAGTGTCTTCTAAATTGAGAATGAGTAACTATACATGAAAGTCAAAATATAAGAATCACAAATAATTTCATTTCTTGAAAATTGCCTTTAGTACAACATTTGTTCTGCTGTAACCCAACGTAGAAGGCAATTCAACAGATGCAAAATTTCGTCCAGACACGTAGGTTGGATTGATTTGCCGACAAGATGACTGAGGCACTCGCAATCCCAGATTTAGTAAAAATATTCCACGATAAAACGCTTGATGCAACTATTTTTGACAGTTTCGCTCTTAGTCCAAAAGAAGGCATTTCCGCCCCTTGTTCTAGTGAAAAAAAGAATAGTTTTTCGCCGAGTTGTACTAGACCCGAAAGTTTGTTGGGCAAATTCTGGGAGACCCTGTATATATATATATATATATATATATGGATAATGTCCCTTGCTTCTAGAACTGTTTATCTGAATGACAGATATTTGAATGAAATGCTGTGCACGTGGTAGGGGCGTGTCTAACATGCGTGTCCATTCAGTGTAACCTCCGCTGACTCGGATTGTCCTCTTCGGCTTGGGGTCTAAACCGCTCATAAACCCATTTTTATTGTTTAATAGCGACAGTGAATAAATCGATGGTATTCAGTAAATATTTGTTAGACGCTTGCTAAACCATGCCTTATACATAGTATTTTATTCTGGGCTGACAGGCGGCAACATGTCCGTTTGAGCGAATATCTCTCCACAGCTTCTGTACCGTTTGTAGAACACGCAACTATTTATATTGTTTAACGTTTTTTTTCTTTCCAAATTAGGTGTAATAACCCTTCTTACTCACTACTTATTCTACTGGAACAAAGTACCGGCCTCCGTCAGGCAGGCAAAGTCTCTGCTCAAATTCAAATGCTATCTCAGAGAGCATCATCTTGCAACTCTGGTATACAGACTGTGCAACATATTGCCAATAGGTGAAAATGGCAAATATAAATGATACATTATTATGTTATAAAGGGGGGTCTGAACAAGCTATGTGTTTAATGGAGCTCGAAATTCGCGCTTTGTAATTATCTTTTACGCAATTTCAATAAACAAATTAAATAATAATTAATACTCGCCTACAATATAGGGTGTGCGGAAACTCGCATGCTGGTAGCGTGGGTTCTCTCGGAACGAATACACGTTCTGCAAGCTGGCTATGCCAGAGCATGCGTCTGTAATTGATTTGCGCATCCACGGTAAATATCTTCTTATCAAAGATGGCCGAAACAAAGATGGCCTGCTGTCATATGCTCAAGAGTATTCAGCCGAAAACAGCAACTAATATGAGACCGGTTTTATAAAATGAGTGACCGTCGACATAAGACTGAAGTCATTGTTTAATAATGTAACCCCAGGGAGCATAGAATTTGGCTCTCAGGAGCCTATCGGAGTACGAGAACCGTCAAGAAGCACTTGAATCAATTCAGGAGTCATGGGTACACCTTTATGGATCTTCTGTTCTGCTATCTGAGCATCTGGTTCTGCATACGCGTAGTCAGAATGCGATGCGCTGTGCTTTTTTCGGAAACCAATTAAGTTATTAATCTCATTCGAGGTCTATCAGGCACAAAGAACCTCAACAAGAGTTGTCCCTGCTGCCAAGAATGGTGGGTGAACGCATATATGACTCTGATCGGTTTATCGAGTTACGCAAGCATCTTTTTTTTTAGGATTTCAGGGTCAATTGTGTACAAAGTTGTCGGGTGCTCACTTTTTCGTTGCCCGAACGGGTGTTTCTAAATGTCATTGCCAAGCCCGGATGTTCCTGTTGAGATATGATTTATTTTGCGTGGAGCTGTATTGCGAAACCTCATGCTACCGAGCTTGTTGGGCGAAGGGTACCGTTTACGCTGTAATATCAATTACGGCCGTTGGCGTTTTGCGCAGCCGTGCTTCCTTTAAACTCATTCCGGATATTTTCGTACGCCTCTGGCACATTATTTGGCCATTATCCAGCAGGTCCATCTTATCTGGACACTAAATGTTTCTACCCACACAAGAGCCATGTTCAGATGTACGGTGAGATCTGCCACTATACTCAGACTGCACGTATGTTTTCCGTGTTCTGATGATGCTCTGTTCCCATACTTACACACGTCGAACACACTACTAGAGCCAGGATACCCACCTACGTATCAAATCCAGATTATCCTGAGGTAACCCCCCGACAACCAAGTCGTCTATCATTTGACGTCGTACCCGTTTAAGGAAACGCGTCGTAATTACAGCCCAGTGCTAACTAATTTTTGTCTGTCCGGTATACTACTGTGTGTCGTATAGCTGACACAGTCGGTTGTCCGTGTCCGTGTGCGTGCAGCACAATACAAAGTATTGTTGTATGCGTTCAGCCCGCCAACTTTACTGCCGGCGGGAATGTTGGTGACAATCCTGAAACTTTCCCGGACCTCTTTTCAAGTCGTTACTATCTGAACTCTATTTATCGACGAACTGGTATTGTATAAACTTGTTTGTGGATATGCACAATGGCAGCCTTGCTAGGCCGGTCGGCAAACAAGCAAGCGATTGATTCTTCTTCCATGATATTAGATATATTTCGATTTGTCAAAACCAAGTGTTGACTTGTTCGTGTAGTCCCATCTGACTGACGAAGGTTCGCCGGGAATAGCCGGGGTAGTTCCTCGAATGCGCTCTTCAATAGCTTCCCCTAAAGTCAAAACTTGAGATAGCTTGTTAACTGGGCATCGCCACTACGGACGTCGTTGTTAGAGCCACGGTAGTGTGGAACTCACCAGCACACCAAAATCCAGTGGTCTTCTTGCCCCTTGTTGGCGGTCGCTGCAACACTGTTCTCTTGAGACTACTTAACCTCGCCGCTTGCCCTTAAGGCCACTCGACTTGTAAGGTTCGACTTTGTACGGCGATGATTTTCGCCTCGGGGACAAATTCTGCGAATCTTAGAACCACAGACGAGTGCTCATGATCCTTGAGGAGCGCTTCTACAACGGGTTGTCATGTCACGGTATTGTCTAGTCTTACGATTTTAAGAGAGTAGCTTTTTTGAAGTTGAGTTTTGAGAAGGCACAGCGTTTGTAACAGTGTCAAACGTCGTCAGCATGTCCTGAGTTGCACATACGACACGAGGTGGAGTTAGCTTTGCCATTGCGGTGTAGGTATTGCTCAAAACAGCCATCGTTGTCCGTTAGAAGTTTTGCGAGTTGGTAGATGAGCAGACCGTATTTAATGCTATACTATTTTTTGAGACCCGGGAGTATTGAGTTTGTCTAGTATCTAGGATGGCCGGGCTGGATACCCTAAACAAGTGGGCCCATTGCCGGTTACACTTGTTTAGGGTATCTGTTCTGCTAAGTAGTAGACCCTCCACATTCGGGTTTGATTAAGAGGCATCTCGAAGCCCGTACTTTGTCTTCGAGGTCCCAGGGAATCTGTCGAGAGATGACCTGTATGGATGGCTGCTGTGCGACAAACCCGTGCGATGTTGAGCGCCACAGGTGTCTGTGTCCTCTCCCACGGCTTCGATGTAATGCCAAAGTAATACCGAGCCTGGGGGGGGGGGGAGGAATCAAGGTTTAGTGGGTTTGCGAGTCTCACACTAGTCACGCAGGCTGCTAGTGGCGCATGTGCATCATGCATTCCCGAAACCTCCCAGACAAAAAAAAAGTGTCTGTGTCTTGTCAAGCCCTGTGCTTGGGTGTTGTATTCACGCGCGTCTTGCCTCCGGAGAGGACACATGGATGCACGGGTTCAATCCCTACCATTGCACATTGTATTTATGGAGTTCGTCTTGCAAACGTTTATGCGAAAGCAATTGCAACGTGCACGTTAAGTGTCTGCTGAGAGACATCCCAAGAGAAGTTTAGGTGTTTGTGTTTTGTTGAGGAGACGGCGTATGGTGGCTCTGATAGTTGAACGCTTCTACAGGAGTGGGGCAAATAGCATGATGTTATATATAGATAGGTAGATAAAAAATCGATAAGTAGATATAACATCGATAGGTAGATATAACATAGATAGGTAGATATCACATCACCTTGCGAGACTCTACAAAATTAGCACAGTTAGTGCGCGCGCGTGAGGCGTCCAAACACACTCTCATTGGCTATACAACGTTGACATTGACCTGTTTCCATTTGGGAATTTTTCTGCACAGATCTGCGGTTCGAAGCGAGCGAGCGAACGAGCGAACGTCAGTGAATCGGGCGCCTTTGTTTGTTGTTTGCTCAGGGATTGTCACACTACCTACCCTTGGTCACGCCCAAAGGGGCGTATAATGTCCGGCCGCCACCTCTGCTGCCGTCACGTTATGCATTGTCGCCTCTTGCATTTAGAGCGGTCATCCGCGTCACGTCAAGCCGACAACAGCCTTTTCGGCTAAATAACACAGCGGCCATGAATAGCAACAACTATCATAAGGATAAAAAGCCACATCAACAATAACGACGACATGGTAAAAAACGCTTCGTACTGCACTGAAACATCTCAGCGTATGTGCCCGCCCTCCTCGGTACGTTTCTGTAGGCCATTTAACAATGTTTTTCAGCCATTCATCAAACCCACTTAATGAGAGATTGTTAGTAGCTGGAGAGGAGACAACTAGCATATGCCATAATGTTTTTAGCATAATTTTCGATTTTTTTAAGAATCCTGCACAACATGGCCGAGTTTCCAACTATTATATGTATTTCATTGTGAAGCGTAATACTTTTCGGAGAAAACGTTTTGTTCTCACTTCCCAAAACAGCGAAAGTAGATATTGTGAAGCAAGTCTTTGCTGGCGGGCTGCAGGCTGCATCAGTATATGTGATGACCGTGTCAGCTTTGTTTACACTTTTGCTAGAACAAAGGTTTACTGTGTTACATTTACAGTGTGTGCACAACAATTGTCATTCCACAAACAGTATTCCAGGGCCCTCGTTTATAGAGGTTTTTTTCATAATGGCACAAATCCATATATATGCATATAGGTGTGCTACTTTGATGTTTATTCTGTCTGTGTTGGCAATTTAATGACAAATCTATTTCAATTCGTCGTTGCCTGGATGTTGACAATGACATTAAACGTTTGATAATTTCTGAGATTTATGCAAGCTTAAAAAGTTCAGTCACGGATATTAGTTTAAAGGTATGCCTCACAGTTGCACCTTCACTGTAGAAAACGGTGTTGCCCTTTTCTAGGTAGATCACAGTCATTTAATCTCAGTGTACTCCATACCATAGCATTCATACTATAACAGTGGTGCAAAATGGCACCTGTAGAGTTTGATATGAATAGAGGCACTTCTTATTAAAAAAAAAATCATGCATGGTCATGCACAGCTTAATATCATCGGCATTTATAGACATTGGTACGATATACTTAACGATCAATAAGCCCTATAAATAGCAAACTTCCGAGGCCCTGTTGACAGACAGCTAGAATTCAAATAACTAGCCGCGCTGCCGGCTAACGCTGATTGGGTTCTCAGTCCATGTTGATAAGTTCCACAGACTGGGACGACCCACCTGAGGCTGAACTTTGCTGCCCGGCCCACATATGCAGATGCTACACATGTTGTGGATGGAAAGGAAAAAACGTTGTATATATATACATCTGGGTCATCTGGAGACAGCTCTCGCGGCAGCAACTTAAAGTGCTTACCTCAAGCGTGTAATGGGCCTACATTCCTCAAGCAAGAACCGCCTTGTGTATCTGCTGGCGAACACTCCGCTGTTCATTGAGGAGCTGAAGAGACGCTTCAACCTGCCAGAGACTCCCGCCTACAAGGAAATTCATCCGCATGTGGGAGGACAAGATGGCGAACCTCGACCCGGACGTCTTTGACACGGGTGCCATGCGAGACAACACCTGGAAGGACCTAGGCCACACGGTGACTCGTTTCGCGGTACACGGGTTGCACCGCATCCTGTGTGAGACACACGGCTTCCACGGCCCATCTTCATAATGTATACGTACTCGGTGCGGGGCCTTTTGCACAAAGTATCACGGGGCAATCTGCCAACGTGTAATTTCTCTAAGGAGCCTCTCGCAGTGATATTGTTATTATTATACCATTTGACCATTGAATATGTACCTAATATATATATATATATATATATATATATATATATATATATATATTTATATAATAGTGTTTTGCATATAGGGGTACACACTCGGCTTAGATAGTAATGTTTATATGTGTTTTTACCCATAGTTGTGAATTGTGAAGATGCTGTACTGGTGAAGTGTACTTTGTTTGTGCGTATATTTAAAAGTGTGTAGCCTTACATGTTGTTCGCGTTCTATCAAACACACCAGCTGCTGCTTTGATGTTCTTGTGATACTCAATAACCACGGCGATTGTGTAAAGTGCATATAAAAAGCACTCCTCGGACTTTGTCGAGAGTGATTTTCTACTTCGTTGTTTGAATCATGTTTTTTTTCAATTATTTTTATTTGCCTATAACTTAAGGGTTGTGAAATGCAGCTCCGTAAATAAACCACGTTTGAAATATATATATATATATAATCTTAAAGAAGATTGTTTCAAAACGGTGTGTATCGCGCCGGAATCGAACCAGCGACTCCTAGTGCCAGAGTCGCTCGCCATCTCCTCTACCCTATCCCGTCGACATACATTTATATAATGTATGCACGTGCACACACTTCTGAGTAGATATCATAATGTAATTAAAACCTGATAGCCGTCTAAACGTAAGCGGCCTCATATACGTATGTACTGGTGTTCAGAGCCCTTCTATAAAGAACTCTCCTTGATAGGCCTAAGGTCGAGCCCGGTGGCGTGGTGGCTTAAGTCTGCGCCTCGCAACCGGAGGGGACACATAGGTGCGTGGGTTCGAGCCCCACCGTTGCACATTTGTATTTATGGGGCTCCGTCTATGAAGCAATGCGAAAAGCAGTCCCATGGACGTTAAATCTTGACTGAGAGTCAGCCCCGAAAGGATTTGATAGGCCTAAGGCCGCCACCGCGTCTATAAACCACCGCTTAAACCGCAGTCACTACAAAATAAACTTGAAATTTGAACTTGAATATGGCGCATATATTTGAATTATATTTGTTGTTCCATTGACACGGCAGTGTGTGTAAGGGCATCATGGCGTTTCCGTGAGAAGTGATTGGTGTGTTACAATGCGAATGTTGTTGGACAAACTATATATGTATATATACATACAGGGTGTTTCAGAATTTGCTCAACAATCTTTGAGGTCTCACACAACTCGGCAATATATACTCAATACCCATATACATACAGGGTTCATTGTAACCGTACGTACTTATTTTAAGGTTCGGCAGAATTCGGCAAGCAAATAATTCCCAATAGAAAGAGGCGGCGGAAACGTCTTGTTTAGGAGTAAGGATGAAATTTATAAAAGTAGTTATTCTGCTTTTCTGCTACATAGTTGTGTTAAATCTACTTTTGCACGAGAACGAGTCGACGCATGAAGGAAACCGATCATACCGGCATGTTCGGCGGTTGAAGCTTTCACATGCAGAACTGTTGAACTTTGCTATTACGTTCCAAAAAGGCACGCCTAAAATAACGCCTACTATTCTCAGACAATAGCAAATTTATTGTCCATCATTTTTGTACATAAGTGACGGTACTGTATTACGCAGTTGTCGAGAAATTAAGCTTTTGCGATAGCCATATCGAAAGCGAAGGCATACATACTTGCTAGCATTTTGGCCTGCTTCAACAAGGGCGTTTGAAATTTTACGTTTCAGAAGGTGCAAGCTCCAATAAAGCATCACAACTATGACTGTCAAAAAAGCTTAATTTCCCGGCAACTACGTAAGGCTGCACCATCACTTTGGTACAAAACTGATGGGCATTAAATTTGCTATTGAGAATGGTTCGTTAGGCGTAAATTTTTGGACGTAATGGCAAAATTTGACGGTTTTGCACGTGAGAGCTTCAACGTAAGACATAACAACATATCGACATTGTATGGCTTTTCTTAATCTGGCCATTCGCGATTCGTGAATTTGTGTCAGGTGTCATTCAGGATTTCCCGCCGGGAGTCATTCAGAGTTATGCAGAGACTACCGAATACGCCAGTATGATCAGTTCCTTCATACGTTGACTGACTCTCCTGCAAACGTAGATTTTGCAAAACTATGTAGGATAAAAAGGCAGAATACCTTCTTATATAATGTTTATCCTTACTCCTAAACAAGTCGTTTCTGCCCAATCCTTTTATTGAAAAAAATTATTTTCTTGCCGGGTACTTTAAGTAAATATGGTTAAAATAGATATTTTGTTTACCTTTCACCTCGAGACCTCCTATATTCTCGAAAAAAAAAATTAAACATGTGACGCCACTGACTTATACGTGCAGAGATCCAAAAAGACGACGTCAAGAAATAATACATTTTTATTCATTTTAAACTTGCTTACCGAGTATATATATATATATATATATATATATATATATCACGTCAAAACTCTCTTCTACGAGACTCCGGTCAACTGTGAGGTCGCTGCTGAGGCCGCTCGAGCGATGCCGGACATATTTCAAGACGTGCAACGAAATCTCTGCAGACGCTACCAAATGTATATAGTGGATCGCGGAGGTAACTTCGATCATTTATTGTAACCTAATTTATGTTACGTGTGCTTCTAGAGCTATGACGATTTATCTGATGGAGTAGGTCATTTATGCATGCACTCCATATCGACATGTTCTCGGGAAAATCTTAGTAATTCTGCAAGTACGGATCGGATCGCCATGGAAATAGTTCCAAAATGATCGCCATGAAATGCGCATTTGCATGTATGCGCATGCCCGAATGTGTTATTTTTAAGCGCTGTGTGAACGATAATAATAACACTTCATTCTTTGTTATTTTTATTAAACGACCATGCCGCATCTCCTAGCCGGCGTCGTATGTCCTTCTGAAAAAAAAACAGAAGGTCGGCCAGTTCTCACGAACACGACGGTGTGCTTAGTTACTCTACATGGAAAAGAGTTGTCGCACAATCGCACATGTTGAAGTCCTATGTCGAGCAATGACACCAGTGTCAAAAAAGTAGTAATTTCACTCTCACCCCATAACAAGAATTCTACGAGAGCGTACCCTAATGAAAAAAAATATTTGCTTTAACAAACTCTACAATTCCCTATATTGCAATTTTTGTTTGGGAGACATAGCATATATATATATATATATATAATATTTTTTTTTATGTATACAGATATGTACATACATATTTCTGTATATATACTTATGCCTCATATACTAAAGCAGTACGAACTATGGGCTTAGCTAAACGTGATGTTTGCCGTAGAGCCTTTGAAGTAGGTTTGCTCCAAATAGAACAAAGGGACAGTCCGCCGAGAAAAATAGCGATCCACTCCTAAATCTCCCTTTTCTCGCACTACCAGATGAATTTATAGCTAACAGCCAGCACCAGCAAGGCAAGTATCTTAGGAGACAAGGCTTCAACAAGAGCTTTATTGCTATCATAACATCAACATTCTGACAATCGAAGGGGTTAAAAACAACTTCATTTCAACACAAGCAATCTGTGTAGAGTTGGCCCCTTACATTGAAAATAATAAAAACGAGTTCCCTGCTTAGGGCCTAAAGGAAGCGAAAGAGCTTGAAGGACTTAATTAGCTGTAACAATCGATAGTTGATTTATATATTGCGTATAGAGGGGAAGCACACGTCCACGTATATGTATATTTATTACGGTTCCAAAAGTCGACGTCCTAAGGGAGGCAGCGACAGACCCTGAAATTCCGAGTCAAGGGCCGAAAGGCAGAAGAGACTCACGACAAAAAAAAAGAGGAGCCAGACTCTACCTTCGTAACTGTCGTGAATTGAGAGACCAAGCTCAGTGCTCAGCATACAGATTACATGTCACAAATATTCGCCCTCCATAGAGGATCTTACTACTTTCCAAAACTTCTACAACATAGCTCTATCAACCTGGACTCTACGATAGCAACAGCTTATCCCTGGCCAAGATATTTTCAACAAGCCTTGGAAAACGGCACGTTTGACCCCTATACCGAAACCCGGCAGACAACAAGGACCCCTTGGCATGCCGCCCTATAAGTATGCTCTTCTGCCTATCCAAAGGTGCGGAGCACATTATTAACTGACAACTAGTAACAGGGCTACAAAAATGAAACAAGAGGGCGCTGTCGAAAAACTAGAGCGGTTTCAGAGTCCGACATTCCACATTTTTTGTCGACAACGCACCGGCGAACACATCGCTACCGACTTCGGGTTATTTAATGAAAACGTTTGATTTGCATATTTCCGCGGCCTCCCTATTTGGCGGACCTGCCTGCGACTTTTTTCTGTTTGCACGGATAAAAAATCGAATGTACAACGGTTCGAGACTATGGAGGAGATATAGAAAACTTCGCAGGCTGAACTTAACTTGATTCCAAAAGACAGGTTTATAAATGTTTCGAAGAGTAGGAAAGACGGACAAGTGCATTGCAGCGGGCGGAAGCTATTTATAAAAAGACAAAAACGCTTCGGAAGAATTACTATGTCTAGGGGGCTAGTGCGCAAGTCATAGTTTTCATCTACCGGGGTGTTACCGGTTCGATCCCTAATATTGGTCAAATTTTCTTTGAGCAATGTTTATCGAGAATATGTAATAGACCACACCACTGAGAGTCAGCAATCCTAGATATCTTAACATATCCG
The DNA here is from genome assembly GCA_003439945.1 of Dermanyssus gallinae. NCBI lineage: Eukaryota > Metazoa > Arthropoda > Arachnida > Mesostigmata > Dermanyssidae > Dermanyssus > Dermanyssus gallinae. Next base: position 82,594 of record QVRM01003732.1, on the reverse strand, counting down.
CATATGTTGCCGCTCTAAGCGTCCCTGATATTAAAATGGTAGCATGTTTATTAAAATGTACATGTCAAGCGAACAATAAATCCATATATATATATATATATATATATACCCACGTAGTTTAATTTTTAAACTAAATAGTTACAGCCAGCTTAGTAGCCAACTCTTGAGCGCTCTTATAAATATTGTCTTTTTTGTTAGTTTATTAAATATGTATGTGTGTGTGTACATATACGTATGCACATAGATGCTGAATAATCCTGGCGTTACGTGGTTTAACACGTGCGCGCATTTACAGGCATACTCGTCTCCAGCGCCTTGATAATCGCCCACCTGAGCTAGATAACTATCTAGACGCTTTAAGCGCGTCCCGTCTCGTTTCTAGTTTGTTTTGTAGTACACGCCTCTCAGTTTTGGGCTACCGGTTTGCTACTGTTCCGTTCTCAACTTGACTGTCGACATGTCGACGTCGCCTCCCTGGGAGAAAGACGACTTTCCTCTTGCCTGCATAGAGGTCCTGCCTTGAGAGCGTATATAACACACTGCGCGCGCGTTGACGTCATAGTTGATTTTTTGGCGTGCTCGCATGTAACACCTATATGCATACGCATGTACTTAAATAATTAAATGAGCAGCTTAATTGCAAATCCTGCACTTTTTACCTGACGGTGGACACACACACAAACACAGGAGCGGTGTCTACAGTACAACAATGGTCATGTCTTTGCCAACTCTACAGGCCTACTTAACAGCTATAAGCCTGAAAAGAAAAGCATGAACATCATTTATATATATATATATATATATATATATAAATATATAGAGTAAAGGAAAGATTAGAAGAACTTTCTGTAAATTGTATTTTATTGACATTTTGGTAATGTAAATTTTAAACTTAAAAAAGAAATGTGCAGTTTATTGCAAATTTTCTCCTTTTTTACTTGACGTGAACACACACAACAGCGGTGTCTACAGTACAAATAATGGTTATGTCTTTGCCAACAACGGTACCGTCAGCTACTATCATTAACTCTACAAGCGTACGCAAACTCTACAGCTATAAACTTGAGGAAAAAAGCGTGAATATATATATATATATATATATATATATATATATATATATATATATATATATATATATATATATATATATATATATATATATATATATTGAAATTAGATTGTGCTCACTGAGGAAGAAAACCTCAGTGATCACTATTGTATTGAGTTCACGGTGGAACTGCAGCAAAAAACGATGCCTATAAGAACCAAAACGCACTTCAGGATCAAGGACGAAGGGGTCTTCAAGAGAGAACTCAAGAAGGCAATCCTCAAAGCTCCCCCGCACACCCCAGAAGAACTGCACGACACTCTTATCAGGGCCTGCACCAGGGCTACTAAGCCACCTCACCCAAAAAGGGCTACCTGCCAACCGAAATATTGGTGGAACAAAGTCATAGCGCAGAAACGGGCAGACTGTAACAAAGCCAAAAGGAAGCTCAAAACACGCCATAGGACCCGGGAGGCCGAGATCCTTGCCTTAGACAATTATAGAAGATGTAGGGTGCTTTTAAAAAACGAAATAGCAGAAAGCAAAAAGCTATGGTGGCGTCAAAAGATAAATGACATAAATGACGAACCATGGGGAAAACCCTACAAAATGATCAGGGGGATAGGCGCGCAGGCCCCAAAAGTTTTAATGCCAGACACAGAGGTCGTACAGATTTTAAACAAACTCTTTCCACAAGACGCACATTTTAACAGAGAGACTTTCGTAAGAAAAAGGACAACCCCAGAAGAGTTCCCGCCTATCACGCGTGCAGAGGTAAAAATGGCAGCTGAGAGGCTAAAGCCAGGGAAATCTCCAGGGCTCGACGGCATTCCGCCTTTGGCGGTGAAAATGCTTTTTAACGAACACCCGGATTTGGTAGCGACAGTACTTACTAAGGCGATGGCAAGTGGCAAAATGCCTAAAGACTGGAAGAGGGCGGAGGTGGTTTTGATTCCCAAAAGTAGCGGAGGGTACAGACCCATATGTCTCTTGAACACCCTGGCAAAAGGATATGAAGCAATTTTAGAACACAGACTTAGGGCGTTTGCGGAACAGAATGATCTTCTATCGGCCAACCAATACGGATTTCGCAAGAACAGATCAGTTCTCACAGCAATTCAGCGAATAACAACCAAAGCTGACTTGCTGCACAGTTTGCCTATATACAAACGAAAACTTCTTATGGCTGTCCTTCTGGATGTCAAAAACGCTTTCAACAGTCTGCCGTGGAAAGAGATTTTAGAAACCCTGGTGAGAAAAGCGGTTCCTCCGTTTCTTGTGAGAGCCGTCTCGGGATACTTGGAAGACAGAAGAGTTTTTAACGGAACGGTGGAGATAGACATGACAGCAGGAGTTCCGCAAGGATCAATCCTGGGGCCCCTGCTCTGGAACATAACATATGACGACGTCTTGAGACAGAAAGATCTCCCACAGGGAGAAGAGATGATTGCGTACGCGGATGACTTGGCCGTTATTATTCAAGCAAAAACAGAGGAAGAGCTAGAGTTAAAGACAAACATGGCTCTCCGGTCGACAAAGAGATGGATGGATAAAGCTGGGCTACAGCTGGCCCCGGAAAAGAGTGAAGCCATTCTCTTGACAGGAAGAAAAAAAGTGGACAGCATAAAATTGATGGTGGCGGGCCAGGAGATCAAGCAAGTAACAGAAGCCAGATACCTTGGTGTCCTACTAGACAAGGGCCTCAGGGGCGCAAGTCATATCAGGAAATGCACGGCCAAGGCGGCTAAAGCGGCTAACGCTATAGGCAAGATCCTACCAAATGCATACGGGCCGCGGGAGTGTCGGCGACGACTATTAATGTCGGTTACCGAATCAATTGCACTTTTCGCGGCGCCAGTCTGGCTGCAGAACACCCTAAAAACGACGACGGCAAGAAAGGCGCTAAGAAATACGCAGAGAATAGGGGCGCTTAGAATCCTGCAGGCCTACCGTACGGTTAGCACAAACGCAGCCCTGTTACTGGCTGGTTCCCCACCTTGGGACTTAATAGTAAACGAAAGAAAAAGGATTTGGGAAGCAGGGGGTGAGTCTAGCAAAGAAGTTGAGAGGGAAAAAACGATAAGAGCGTGGCAAGAAGAATGGGACGCCATACCCATAGGATCACCGGGCCATTCACTTCGCTTGCTCATCCCGGACATCAAAAAGTGGATAAACCGCCCCGCAGGGGAACTAAACTTTTTTCTTACGCAGTGCCTCACTGGCCATGGTGACTTTCAAAGTTATCTCTTTCGTATAGGCAAAGCTCCCTCGGTAACCTGCGTGCACTGTGCGGACGGCGTCAACGATGATCCAGAGCACACTCTACTGAAATGCAATGGACTAGAGCAGGCAAGGACAACTGCCATAGCGCTGCTAAGATTGAAATGGTCCAGAGAAGCAGAAAAACGAGGAGCCAGAACACCGGACCCGCCGAGAAGTAACATGAAAATGTTTGTGGAGTACATATGCAGCACAGCATCAGCATGGAAGCTGGGCGAGGAAATGGCAACTGCAGTGATGAAAAAGAAAACCGAGCTCGGCAAGTACAGAAGAGAACGGATAGCGCTTACGACATCAACAGATGACGTGGCTTGTATTCAGACGGGTTCGCAGGTGTTGGGACAAGCACGTCGGACCGGTGGGGGAACCCGTGAGTGACCTCGGCCAAATGATCCGGTAGGCGCTCGCCACTTCTCCTAATGGCCCATAGTACATAACTTTCTGTATATTGTATATTATCGACATGATCGTAAAATTTAAACTCCAATAAAAATATTACATTAAAAAGCTATCTAACCTGCCTCTATCGTATATCAAATATGCATATTAAAAATGTCTTGTTGGATGTTTTTCATTTTCAGGGAGCAGGGAAAAATCGCACAGAGCCAGGTCCGGCGAATTAGGAGGTTGCGAAGATTTATAAACGAAATTTTTCGTCTAATAATACGAAAACAGTAACGATGTGTGCGCCGGTGCGTTGTCGTGATAGAGGATTTAAGAGTTGTTTGCCCAGTGTTCAGGCACCTTGTGTCGCACGTGCCGCGCAATGTTCGTACAATATCGCGGTAGTAGTTCCTTACTTACAGTAAAACCAGGTGGCAAAAATCGTGGAAGATGATTCTCTCGTAGTCGAAAAACGATCAAAATGACCCTGGTGTTGGATGTGCTGTATATGAATTTCTTTGTTCCACTTTCTTCTTGTAAGTATTACTGGGAGAATTGGGCTTTGATCTCGATGTCGTAATCATATACCCATGACTTCTCTCCTGTAATCACTCTCTGAGGCAACCCAGGATTTTCTTCTACCACACGGTCAAGAATGTTACAACTGATTCATAAGATATCTCTAATTGTTTAACTACATTCCAATTTATATTTATTCGGCGATTGTTGAGTACAATATCAGTAACTTTTGTTACGTTTTGTTCTGTTATTGGCGTCAAAGACCTTCGCGAGTGGAATCATCTTCGGTGTCTGTACGTCCGTCGCGATTATCGCGCGAAATCGACGATACCACGTATACACAGTGTTCCGTGGCACCGTTTAAAACTATGAGCAAATCGTAGGTACCAGAACTTGCTGATCTGTCCTCGTATATATATATATATATATATATATTTATTTTTTTTGTTCTGGGAGGTTTCGGAAATGCATGATGCACATGCGCCACTAGCAGCCTGCGTGACTAGTGTGAGACTCGCAAACCCACTAAACCCGGATTCCTCCCCACCCCCCCAGGTTCGGTATTCCTTTGGCATTACATCGAAATATATATATATATATATATATATATATATATATATATATATATATACATTACGGGAATAATGCCCGGAAGCGGCCAGACATCGCCCTTCGTCAGTTAACACAGGGCCCTATAGAAGTCCGACATCTAAGAGCGGGAAAAACACGGCGTAGGGTAATCATTTAGACGGATCGGAGCTTCATCGATATGGCAATTCAATTATTTCTTTATACATTTTTGTGATCGTTTTATGGCCGGTGATCGTAAAACTGCGGTGTCAGGTAATTAAACGTAAATTTAAGAAAAGTGGATATCCGTGGGGCCACTATTGCATCAGTCGGTGGGCTCCGCTTTGGCGCAAAATATTAGATGCTTACTGAGGAGGCGGAGAAATGGTAAATGTAACAGTGCAAATTCGAAAAGATTTGCTGTACGAGTTCTGAAAAGATTCCCGAAAAAAAAACAGCGCTGCCATTTTCACTATCTTCGGGGACGACTCAGCCAAGGAACAAGCCTGCCGAAAATGGCTTGCCATGTTCCGTGGTGGAGATTTTTTTGTGTTTGACGCGCTCACTAGTGGTTCTTAATTAGTAGTTCTGGGCATTCAATACATTCTAATAATATTGTGCTTCGTGCAGTATTTTTTGAGAGGTCACAATCAAAATATCCGGAAAGCACAACGCAATTCCTTTTGTGTCGGCATAAAGACATACAATATATCTCGCAGCGCCCTCTCAGGGGCACTTTATATGCATATGCAATAACTATTTTTAGTTTTCACAACAAATCGTCTACTGGTAGCTTATATTGCCTGCCAAAGTATACGTTTACCGGCACAGCACTGTGCAGTGGAGATATTATATAAATGGGTGTTGTTACATAAGTCTCCATATGGAATATAATTACAAATTAATTGAAATGATTTTTTACTCTTTTGTTTAACTGTAATAAGGCGTACAGCTTACTCTCCTTTCTTGGAGAGTTCCTCTTGTTATTTTTGCTTTGAAGGCCACATTCTTTCTTTGCCTACGGAGCTTGGTGATGGCTGTTGGCCACTAACACTAAATCCGAGAATTTGAAAAGATTTTAGTAACCCTGAAATGATCAACAACGTTGAAATGTTCCGCGCTCATTTTTCCATCGTCAATACAATTCATATGTTTAATGCATAATAGTTCTGCTAGCTTGGTCACGTTTAGCCCATGTCTACTACCTCAATTCGATTGACAGGTTATCTGGTATTACTCTCTCTGCCTTCCTTTCTCTGTCTCTCTCTCTCGCTATGATTTAACTGGGGGCGAAACTCAAACCAAGCTTAATAACGCGGTCTCTCCGGTACATCTTTATTGTGCACAACGTTGAGATTTTTCGCTCTGTTCGTCGTCGCTTGCCTCGCTGTTCTGCCTTGCGTGCGCTGCACGTATCTGTATTTGCGCTCTCTTCTGTCACGTGTACTATGGTCGAACTTTTCGAGGCGACGTGGAGTGACGCTTGCACGCGTAGCAAATCGTGCCGCACGTGACGCTGGTTGCAGTTGCTGTAACATTGCGAACGCCCTAACGCGAGCTGCTTCGCTGTTCGAGCGAACGAGCTGGCAACAAACAGGTCGATGTGCTGTTGATTTTGAGGCAACCAATCGTTTGGTATGTCGGCAGTCCTCTGGCCTAGCTCATCGAGGCGGTTTCGTAGCGTTTGCATTTCACATAGGTAGGCCGTACCTGGATCAGGCTTTGTGATTCGTCGTGAATCGGCTCACTGTTTATTCGCTAATTCCTACCTCGGACCTCAGAAGCGTGACTTGCTGAAACTGGGTCACTCGCGTCCTTCGGAATTGACAAGTAGTGTTGTGTGCGGGCAGGTTTGCTGGATCTGCCGCCAGTTGTTCTGAGCCTCGCCTGAAGAGACGTTGTTCGGCCGCAGATTGCGCAGTGTGAGTCTGACGATTTTAAATGCTAGAACGCCTAGAAGTACGACAGTACGAGTCGGGCTAACCTGTACACCTGGGCTTCAGGAAAAACGCCGACGAGGTAAGTGAAAGTAGACAGCAACGATTGATGCGTTCTACGTTCCTCGTCCTCTTGTTGATCCACCGCACAAGCAACGTAACCGATTTGTTGACATGATATTTGATAGCTGGCTAGTAGGAAACGCCCTTGTTGTCAGCATCATTATTCTAGTTTAGGTACGAATTTTGTTTTTACAGGAAACTTTATGAACTAGCACAATTGCAGTTATGAAGATCTAAGACAACAACCGTGGGAATGGTTGCGAGTAAACCGATCCTACGTAAATATTATTGTCAGGAGACGATTATAGCTATTTTGTTGTTTTCAGACTCTTTAGCTGTTTTGCCACTTTATGCTAACCTATTTTACTTCTTGTAGTTTTCTTAGGCATAGAAATTATACGTCATAGTAATATGTAGAAATTAATATTTTTCGTGTTTCTCCATTGGTGTGTGTATAAAGGCTGTTGGTTTATGTCTAGAATTTTTGTTGACGAAGTCATAGTTAGAACTGCGTCGAATTGTTTGCTTTCTTCTATCAGTTCTCTCACTAGCGCACTCTTCTAACATAGTTTTGTGGCAAGGTTTGTAGATGCGTTTCGAGGAAGACCCTATATATATATATATATATATATATATATATATATATATATATATGTATATATATGTTATTAGCCATTAGGACAGTCCACGTAAGTGCATTGCAAGCTCAGAGGGGTGGTTACGCAATATAAGAGATACCTTTCTTCGCCAAGAAGTTAGTACTAAAAATGCCCGTTCATTCAATTTGCTAGAACTACTAAATTACCCCAGTAAAACGCACGCGATTCTTTATATCCACCTAGAAGATAGGTTCGGCCTGCCAAAAAAAATTCAAGGTGGCAGAAAGTGTTAACGAACTCGACTGCACCAATACTGAGTTTTAAGCAATCAGAACGAGCAAGCGGTCCTCCAGGTCTAAATTTGATGGCTTTATTTTTCTCGGCGCTAATCCTAAGGCCGTTTTTCTCGTAGTCCCCTTACAGGATGCGTTTGCTTCGCTGGAACTCCAATTTGTGACGACTGTACATGACGATATCGTCAGCATCTAGTATGATGCCGGCCGTGTCGTGTTTCTTGTGAATTATTGGCGGCAGATCGCTGAGAAAGGTAGAAAACAGCAAAGGGCTAATATTGTCACTTTGAGCATACCCGGTGGTCTGGATAACGGGCTCATGCTCACAAATTGAATCGTCAAAGGACTTGCAAATACTACATACTCCACATACCGGACCCTACGGCCTATATCGTATCGTTATGCAAAATTGCCATGGATATAGCAATATTAGTAATAAACAACAGCGAACAAGATAATATGATAACAAAAACTGTCTCTTATATATATATATATATATATATATATATATATATAAACTATTGTGATGATTTATTAATCATTTACAATACGTTTGCACACTCGGCAGTGCTCGCCTTCCTATATAGACGAAAAGCCTACAGCTCAAGAGCAGGTACGTACTCTCTACTTCCTGATCCAATAGTAGATGTTGGCTTTTTCCTTCTTTAATAATTTCATTACCGACCGCCCGTGGGATTGCCTCGACCCCTGATCCATGACTGTTCTCTACGGCTGATAGCCATAGTAAGGACGATAGCTGATTCCTTAGAGACAGATTCACACCAGAAGATGAACGTCTCTTTTTTAATATAGCAAGTTCTATCCTAGAAATGAACGTTTGAGTCGTGTAAAACGTGCTGCACTTGCCAATGTTGTAAGTGAACTTTTCTCCTAAAGAGTTGAGTGAGCGAGAGAAGATAAAGAAAATGAAAGTTTGAACCATTTCGTTTGTAATGAAAAATTTAAAAAAATATATTTTATACAATCTCAACCTCGCTGTGGAGCGTGTGAGCAAACTCCATAACTCGTACACTTTCTTCTGCTGGTTTGTCAATGAGGCGGACGAAAGCAGTACTTCATGCCAAGTTTGGGCTTCATGATACCGTGATAAAACCTTACTATGGGAGCATTGTGAGTACACTGAGAGTACAAACGTCGACCTTTTCTGAGAGTCTCTGCAGATCCCAACGGCGAAAAGACATCGGCGCTGCACAAGAATCAAAGAGTTGCGGCGAAACCGGGCGCAATTTACGCATTATTGTATTAAGCGTTAACTAAGTACAGCCTGCTTTCACATAACAATGATGTTCCTTTTTTGTGTGAAACTGAGTTTTATTGCAAAATGCATGTCGCGCAATTAGATTCTCGAAACAATGATAAAGCGTTTTGGAAGGATGAGGACACGCGTGGTCTTAGTATCCGTATGTCATTGTCTGGAAGTCGCTGGATATGCGCCAGGCTCTGTTAGGCCGAATAACGTTAAATGATTGTCAATGTCAAAGTTCTGTCTAACGGCACAAGAGCTATTTTCGAACCAAGTTATATATATATATATGTGTGTTTTTAACTACCTTAGACAGCATCAAGTGTCTATTGGCCGTCCGTCTGTATTCAAACACGTTGACGCTGCATTTGCCGGGGTGGACCTTTTTGCACTGCATTGGGTGCTTCACTCGTGGCTGACCCATGAGGACCTGAAATTGTGCTGTCATCTCGTCCAGGCAATCATCTTCTCAGACCATTAGGATTCTGAACGACATCAATCTCAGGATGCTGGACTCTGTTTCGCAGTGTTTGCGCATGACTCGACAGCCGTCTTTTTTAGCAAGCATTTTAAGCTATGCCAACGTGGCACATTCCCCTTTTAAAGCTTTCGGCGACGTCGTAGCCTTTATCTCTGAGAACCTGACAAACTTGCAGATGTCGACGCATTTTGAGCCAGTCAGTTTCTTCTATTATTCGTTTGATCATTTGTTACAATGACCTATTTCCGATAACGTTTGTCGCTTTGACATCCTTCTTGACGATGTTTAGTCTTATTTTGTGGTATAATATCGCCAAACACATGCAGGGTTCTAAATTGAATGCTGCCTCATGCTCAGCGCGCTTGTATGGCGCAGCTCCCGCTTTATTTAGAAGCAACTTTGCATCCATCATGGCAAGTGTCATTTTTTGCGTCTTTATAAGACAATGATATAGTTTACAAATACGAAAGTTTGTCGATTTTGAATTGGTTCCACTACAGAAGTTTCACCACGACACCTTGCCTCCTGCAATGTGATAGACAAACTGCTCGTTGCTATAGAGCGTGCGCGACCTTGCGCCTGTTGAGTCTGCCGGATCTACCCGAAGTAGATGGGGCCAGAAAGTTTAAGGACGCTGCCACGAGATCGGTTACGCTGGGATGTTGATGTGGGGTAGCCGAAGGCGGAGAAAGCCTTGAGGTTCCCTCAAAAATGTTAGCAAAGATTACGATGATAGCGAACTAGGCGAGATCAGCAGAAGGGGCAAATTTATTCACGAAAGGGATCCGATCTCTTTAACCGGGTATGAAATTCTAAAAAGCTCGGTGGATTTCGAAAGGAGATATTGCCCGAGTGCATCATCCACGTGTTGGCAGAGTTTTAGACGTAGATGCTTAATACTTCACTCACGTGTTAAGTTCCCAGTCCGGTGAAGCTACACGAATTAAGTAGCTGGGAACGGACTAAACATCCCGTATGGAACAAAGCCGAGCCAAAAGCCACAATCTTTAAGTGAACGCTTCAGAGGAGAAGAACGGCTGATATGCGACATGCGCGCGTTATCGCGTTAACTACGACACCCGCCGGCCAAAAAATCACGTTATCGGGTTGAGAGTCCAAATTAATTACCACACCGTCGCGTCGGCGATTCCGATCCTCAGCGGGGTTTGGTGGCCGGCGCGCCACAGCCGGTGACGTAGTCGACTCTCTCAGTCAACACAAGAAACAATGATGCGTATTGTTTTGGCACGAGACACGTACTTTCGTTTTCCTTCTTTCTTCTTCGTCGTCTTTTGTCCGCACATTTGGCAAGAGGCAGGTATGACGGACGGCATGGCAAAGAGGGCAACGCAATCAACCAGAAAAAGGCTAGAGTGCTTCAGAGTTACTCTCTTTTTTTTTCTCGGCAGGTTTACTCGTATGGCTTGCTTTTCTGGCTGGCCGATCTGTTGTTGCGAGCGTCCGGCCATCAAACACTAGAAAAGCACCAGATGGACGATTACGATGGCAATCCACTTGGTCACGAAAAACGGTCCGGCCGGCCAACTCATTCTGCTAATTCGCTCGATCTGCCACGGCGTAGCTGTCGCATAGCGAACTTTATACGTCGTAGATTGTCGCAGTGCGGCTAACTGGTCTACAACAACAAATAGACACACATTAAACCAAAGACAAATTGTCGCAGATAATACCACACATGTCTTTGATATGACAACTATATCGAAATAACATTGTATTGCTAATATACAATACGACTTAACGCGGAAGGTAGTAGAGGGGATACCTTACCCATAGGTTGACCTTGAAACTAAAAGCTGTGATTGGTTCGAATCCGGCGCGGTCTTGCGATTTTTATGAGGATTTCTTAACGTTTCGGAGATTCTAGGTAAATGTATCATTAAGCAATGAAAACGTCGGGCAGACACGGGCGATGGTCTTTCCTGCAAACTGCAAATTTTAATGGTTATAATTGTTTGAAATGTGTAATTATGGAAATCTCAAGCTCAATGAGGAAGTACTCAACTCAAACAAATTTGCTGTCCGGAGAAGACGGTCCCATAAAAAATTATACATACAATTAAATATGATTATACACTGTGTCTTCTCTTATGAGTCGTGCTCTTCTCTTATAATCAACAGACAATTCACTTTTTTAGTAATCGTGGTACAGGCTCGCAAGAGATAACCAGGCGATAATTCGGTATTCAATAAAAAGGCGTCAACAACAATAGCAAATATTACGTCATGGATAACGATCACAACCTGATTACTACCATCATCATCGTCGACGTCATCACAACGGCAGCAACAACTACCACACTAACCACGGTAGCAGCATTAGTCACTGAAATAGCAACAGTGTAGACCAGTAACATGAACAAAAACTACGTTATTAAGAAAAACAACTATAACAACAAGAACTCACCGCCAGCGAAGAAAGGTCTCCCAAAGCAGCCATAATGAGGGCGTCGCTTATTTGAAGCTAGACGTTTTGTTGCGAGAAGACCCATTTTTTAGGAGCTTGCTGTTGCACGCAGCAAGCTCTTTTCTTTTTGACTGCAGATGAAATGCTTTCTTCTTTAAGCTGTATGTAGTTTAAAGCATTTATTATTTACTTTTGCCAAACTGTTTGAGGCTAATGATATAGCCACCATATAGTGTTCATATACGGAAAAAGTAAAAGTCAAACCTCTTGAGCAAATTTGCTCTCTAAATATCTATCATCAAGTGCTCCGAAGCAGATGCCAGCCGGAGATAGCTGCATTCACTGTTCATCGGAAGCCGGTAGTAGATTAGTAACGCAAAAAGCAACTACATTGTTTAGCTTGGGCTTTTGTTTCTGTTTAGTCGAAGTAATAGTTACGTAGAATACATGCCGTTACTACGAGCATATATCAACTGTAGTAGCGATGTAGCTACAAGCTGCTCTATGTGGCTGGGGGTACAAAACGTGTGACGACATATACGTAAGAACGAGGTCACAGCCAAGAATATTCCATCAGTGACTATATGTGAATCCTTCAAAATGTACATTGTATGTTGAACACATGTAAATACATAAATGGCTCTGGTTTAGTGAGCCAACTCGTGTTGTAAATATATATGTATATAAAATTTACCGCGTTGCCTGTTAACGGTGTATGCCCGTTTGCATATAACGCATTACGAGATGTCAGTGACAACGTATTGAGCGCACACTGAAAATTTGTTTCGTCTTTAAAACGACATCGCGCATCGTGTCAAGTGGTAACGGTTGATGTTACATTCTCCACAAAGTTTACACACACACATTCGACAATCTCATAGCACGCTCCTTTCAGACATATATAATGGTGCCAGGTTATTGTCCTACACAACTGAGTCCGCTTTGTTTGTAGAGCCTTTTTACACTTATTCGTGGAGAACGCTGGTCCCGCTGTATAGTTCTGCCTTACAAAGTTGAGTTAAATTGAATTTTCTCCTCTAAACTCTAGGTATCGGTTTAGCACATCTGCACTAAACAGTATTCTGTCTGATATGAGGTCCTCCGTGTATATATATATATATATATATATATATATATATAGTTAAGTTTTATTAACTAAGGGTTGGTTTGCACATATACACCATAGGCATCACTTTTTTTAGTTAGTTTAGTATATATAATTATATACTTGCCGATTATTCCTGCAGAAGTGTGCCATGCAGTATTATGCAGTGGAATACTCAGCACTGGGGCACAAATCGTTGCACTACTTCCTCGAAGGAAGAAGACAGATAGAGGATTATGAGGACAACCATTAAGTGCACTATATTATACTGAACAACATTAGGTGTATACTATACTCAATTTGATTTTTAATAATACGTTTAATAGAATAGATACACATAATTGGCCACAAATAGCCAGCTTCATAATCTGCAAAATTAGACTAAGCTGGTGCAAACAAATGCGAGTTTGTACAGTCTTTTTTCATCAAAGATCTCTCTTTGCCTTCGAGGCCCTTGCTCCTCGAACGCGCCGCTATGGCGCTCAACCGTCAAGATGAATCATCAAGGAAGGAGAGCATATTCGTGTCTTTCCGTTCCATATTTTTGTCGATTGTTACTTTTGACATATATATCGCATCCGGCTACTTATAAGCTCTGGCCACTGGCTTATCACCGAATAGGCTGCTTCTCAAGAATATCTTTGCTGCAAAGTCGAACAAAGCTTACTGACAAATGGGCGGCTCTGAGTTGAAGAACGGAATACCTTTTGTTGTATATGAGTCTACACATGTGTATATACATAAGTGCAATACAAAAACGATTGTTGTATATAAGTATACTACAAGAACTATACAGTTGTATATACGTATATCAATGTGTAAATATATAAACATATAAAGAGAAAGAAAGTGGAAAAGAGTAAGGGAGAGCAATATGGGGACAAGCGAGAGCGTATTGTTTTGTCACGTGTTTATCAACCTACTTTCCACCTAGGTGAACCGAAAAAACAATCAGTCGAGATGTTATAACATGATTGTAGGCACAGGTGTAACATGTTCATGATTGGCCCAGTATGACTCTAGACGCATTGCTCTGGTGGCAGATAAATTAGAGAAAAAAAAGGCTTGCAGTGCGATAAATATGGATCACTTGGCTTTTTTTTTGTTCATCGAGGCTCTGTTAGAGCGCTTTGATCTCGTCAACATAGTACACTGAAATTACCGAAAATAAAGGGGTCATTATTTATTAATAACAGTACAGGCCGGAGGCAACCGAGAATCTTTTATGGAGCTATAGGTTCAGATGGTTATTGCGAAATAACTCTCGATTTTAGGGCAGTACACGGCAGCAAATCGACGTCCGACTCCCCAAACATTTCCTAAAACTGTTTGCTGCTTTTCCAGATGCCACAAACCTGCAATATTTTAGAGCAACAATGCCCGCATGGCAGGAACCAAAGTTCAGCATTGCTTATGCTACCAACATATGTATGAAAGTGAAGAACTAGAAGAAGAGGATAAGTCGGTTGGTCAAGTGGCAATAACAACTTACTGCTTTTAGTTAGTCCACTTTTAGAGTTGCAGGGGGGTGGGGCACCAGGAGTAGAGATAGTGTGTTCTCATTGCCGTCTCTATTTGCTCTATATCAAGGTCGATTGCTCTCGGTAGACAGACTCGTCATACAGCTGCAACACGTCTGCGTTGCAGCTAATGCAAGCGTGCCCGAGCGAATGCAAGCAAAGCCTCGTCTGCATGTATCGTTTTGAGCGCGGTAGATATATACTCGATTGAGTTAAATAAACATCTTCCCCCTTTACTAGGATTGCCTAACAAACAACAATCGCGGACAGTTCAATTGGCGTTACGGTATAACACTGGCGACGACTACAGTAGCAGTACATGCTTAACAATTTTTTTTCAAAATACTGGACTGCGGCAAATTATAGTTCAAATAGGCTACTCAAACTTCTCGTGTATAAACGTTTACTTATATATATATATATATATATATATATATATATATATATATATATATATATATATATTATCAAACGTTTCGTATATAAACGTTTACCATATATATATATAGTGTTTACGCCAATTGTGCTTCTATGTGTTTGCGGCATCTTTTTCACTTCTAAAACTGTGCCGTATTGCGTCTTGGCGGGGAAAGCCCTACGGATACTTTACTTTTACATTAGATGGGGTCTGCTTTTGGCTGGCAGGTACTCCGTCTGGCTTGGTGAGAGCTCTCTAATTCCGAGTGCGTAGGATGCTAATTAGCAAACCAGCCATTAGCGCAGCAGGCTCCGTAACCTATAGGGGATCGACGGCATTAAGGCGGCCCTTTAGTCACTGGGGTTGGTTTCGAAGAAACGACATTCGAGTTCAAGTGGTGAGTGGCGCGGTGCGACGTTGAGCTCGACTGGTTTGTGGATTGCATTGCCCAGTGGTTTTGCCCTATCATCTATGCGGTGCTAGAAATAGTAGTGTATGAATGAAAGTATTCATGGCCCATCAGCATCTACGGCAGAACATATATCATTCGTAGTGTGGCGCTGTGTGAACCAAAGACGCTTTATATATATATATATATATATATATATATATATATATACATATATTACGGTTATGTTACGGTTTGGCTGGTATATGATGACCTAGGTGTTGCTAATCTCATCGCTCTAAAACAGTGATTATCTAAGACAATGACGATGTGCTCCTCTATTGAACGTCGAAAAAAGGAACCGATGAAGAAGAAGCGAATCCAACATGGTCTTGACCCATATGGCAGAACGTGTCGGCTTCTAGTAGTACACAGTACCAGCAACCACAGCAACAACAACAACAACAACACCAATCGCTACCAGTCACCACCAATGCCAACAGGAACCATGGTGCTGTTGCACCAACGAAAACGGCTGCTGCCCTGGTTGCAGGAACCGATGCCGAATTGTCATCTCTCTACAGTGAAACAGCAGGCGCTGGTTAGATAGGTAGAGTTGCGTGGAAGAAAACGACACAGGCGGGATAGCGACAGCTGACGCTGTTTTTGTGTCGGTGAAACAGCCGCTGCTGTTGTTGTTGTTGTCGGTTAGCGGGGTGCCGTCGGTTCGAATGGGGCCAAATGGGGGCATCGGTTCGCCTCACACCGCTTCTTTGGCTCCGCGAGCCAAGTCACGTTCCCCCCGAAATGAGTAGGCCACACATCTCAGTACTCTTCTTCTTTTCGATAGAATGCTTTTGTTTGATTTGTCAAATCAATCATCTTTATATATATATATATATGTATATATATTAGTCACATACATATATTATACATATTGAAATGCGCACCTACATACACACGCGGCCTAGTTATATCAGTAAGCCTTTAGATCAGGACTATAAACGCACATGTTAAAATATCTAGAGTTTTCCTTACAGTCGTTGTGGCCGCATGGTCGCTGACTATCAGGTATGTGGTTTATAATTTGTTTACGATGAGCATCGTTCAAAAACAATTCGATCAACAAAACGGATCGCACTCTGGTAGATAACAACCATGAGCACCGCCGTCGCATATATTTATATATATATATATATATATATATATATATGCGTGTAGAGCCTTACCCACTAGGCAGGCCCGTTAATCTTAGGTAATATACTATAAATAGTAATTATCCAAATTATTCAATGCAATAGGGCAAATTATAGTGAATGCATGGTGGAGAAATTAAGGGAGATGTGAAAGCACTTAAGAAAAACAGCATGAAGTTATAAAAACTTGGCAGGACAAGGATGATAATAATAATGGTTAGAATCATTTCTTTATCTTGTTATCTCTTACTACTACTACTACTAATAATAATAATAATACGTACTATTATATTTTTTTGTTATCAAAGTAAGCCGGCAAACGTACAGATTGAACTCCTTACATGTACGTCAGTTCCTCCAGGTCTCTCCCCCTCGGAAGCGTGTCAAGAATCATTCTCGCCTTCGAAGGCGATGCGTTGTCTTAGGAACGCTGTGGAATGTTTGTTCCCGTTCGACTTCTCGATGATCTGACCGATTGTTCGCGTTATAGCGATGGCCTCCCGTTCCCACACTCCCGATGTGTCAATGACAAACGGCCAGATGAATAATAGTAATAATAAATAACATTTCTTTTTTTGTGAATGAAAAAAATATTCATTCAATAATATTAATAATACACATTTTTTTCTTAACGCGACTGAGCTTGCAAAAAAATCCTGGGCATCTACAAACGTTATGCGACGTATCGGAATCAAACTCGCGGCTTATGATACCAGAATTTACCTGGGTACCGTCCCGCCGAGGATGCTAATAATAATAAAATTATTAATAATAATCATTATCATCATCATCTTAGCCATCATCATTGTTATTATGGTGTTGGTCGTGGTGGTGGTGGTGATGATGTTAATAGCGGACATGGTGCTGCTGCTGCTGCACAACTTCGAAACTTGGCGTTCGTCTGGTCATCGTTAATATAACCGCGGCTACGCAGCGCACGGACGGACGGAAGCCAGCAAGGAATGAAAGAAGAATCATCGGCCATCGGCGCCACGTTACCACCATCGTTTCTTTGGCGGCCACATTGACTAGCGCTGTTTGGGCTACTATCGCTGCCGGTCCAATCCAACAACAACAAGAGCAACAACAACAGCAGCAGCAGCAGCAAGAACAACAACAAGATGGGCCCAATTGCGCCTGTTTGCGTGCGTGACGATGTGCCCGTCCACCGTCGCACAGGCAGCGACAACGACGACGACGACGACGACGATGATGATGATGATATGCTGCTGCTGAGGAGGAGAATGATGATGATGATGAGGAAGAACTGACAAAGGGGCGAGACAGACAGAGGAAGATCTGCAACACAGCGGCGGGGCGGCAAAGAAACAGGCGCATACACCGCTCGACTCGGCTGGGCTACCGGCAACCAATCGGGGGGGGGGGGGTGCCGCCGCCGGCTGGATGGGGTGAGGGTGGGGGCGGTGGCGGTGGATGATGATCACGATGATGATGATGATGATGATGATGATGCTGGTGATGATCGTGGGGGGGAACAGAGAAAGGACGACCCGCCACAGAGAGGAAAGGGACGAGACGACGCTCGCCAAGAAAACGCTGCCAAGCTTCCGTTGCCAAGCCGGCCGGTGGTTGCAGTGCTGAAGCAGCAAGCAGCAGTCACATAGCAAGAGTAGCCTGGCGGCTGGCACGAAGACGAAAACCACGACGACGACGACAACGACGACGTCGACAACAGCAACAACAACAACAACGACGACGTCGACAACAGCAACAACAACAACGACGACAACAACAACAAGCCGTCGTAAGACGTCCGTCCATCCGTCCGCAGTAACAACAGTTAGTTGGGTAGAGGAGAGCAGATCGGTCGTTGGCCAGATCCGAAACGCGGACAGCCGCGAATGGGAACGTCTTGGTTGGGACTGTTCTAAACGCAGCCAACGTTCTTCTGCTTGTGCTGCTGATTCAGCTGGTGCTACGGCTGCGGTTGTCTGCTGCTGCTGCTGGTATATGCCCGCGTTCAAATTCCGAAGTGTATAGGTGTGTCTGTGCGTGACTCGTATGCACGTAGTCTGCGCCTTCATAGTTGGCTGGACGACCCGTGACATCCCTCTCCGATATCGCTCATTTCGACTCGCTCGTCACTTTTCGTCCACCTCACTTGAGCTCGAGGTGAGGCCGTGTGTCCACTTACGTCAGTTCGGGGTATACCGTCCGTGTGTGATGGGCTCTATCCGGGTGCGTGAATCGCGGTGAGGTCAAGTAAGGAATCGCGGTGAAGTCAAGTGAGGAATCGTCGTTCGTACGTTTCGTATACGCTACGCATCTGTTGCCACGAGGACTACGTGACGCTTGACGGTGATCTAACGGTAGTGGTGGTAGAGATGACGATGACGATGATGACCATAATCTGCTGATGATGAGGTTCGTTTGGTGAAGACCATCAATAGCAGCTTGCTCATAACAACGACAACAACAACAACAACAACGGACGACGTCGTCGAGGGCAGCGACCATTTCACTCAGTGCAGCTATTGAGTATCGAGCGAGCAAAATTGACGTATCTACAACGTGCTACTGACGTACTAAATAGGGCACGGACTTCACGGTGGCCGAGTTGCTGCAAACTTTTGGACTACTGCTACCTAAAATTACAAATTTAAAGTAAGTACTTCACTTACGTAAGTCGGACATAAATATGTCCGAGTTAATTAATTAATGGCCAAGCGGAATTTAAGTAATTGTCGAACTTAATTAGAAAAATGTTGAACAACTAGATTTCTCAGAATCGTACATTTTGTAAAGCTAATCATTAGACCGATTAGCGACATAAATACAACAAATGTAAGTATTCACTGCCACTCCTGAAGAAAGCATTTCCGTTCTAACCGGCTCCTAATTTTATTGGGGCCGGTTTGGAGGGTCAATTAGACCCTCACATATGGCCCATTCATACATAAACACCTTGCATACATATTCAGACGTGTGCTTAAGTAACTGTCGCAGAATTAATATATTGTTCATCCTAAGGATACTTGTACTGCAGTAAAATTTATAATTATCGTAAGTGTTTTGAGCATAAAAGTTTTCCCATCGTTCAGAGGGCAATCCTGTCCAAGGACTATGCGTATATAAATATTCTAGTTAATAAAACGATGAAGTCACTTATCTAATGTCAACAAACACAAATTAAGCTACGCGGCGATTCATTAAGGAGCTACGTTATTATTCAATAGCTAGTCCGTAGTACGCTCTATAACCTATGATGTTTATCTGATTGTGAAGAAAGTCGTTTAACTCGTTTAGATGGTACATGCAGTGCAGTGGAACAAGTAAGTTCCTGGTATATCGGGTTTGCAGTCACCGTCAGGCATATCTTCAGTGCAGGAGCCGGACACATGTTGTTGTGTCAGACCTAAACCCAAACGAAACCAGCCAGGGTTGAACTCACTTCCTCCTAAGATTTCCACAGATTGTAGATTATGTTTTAACCTGTGTAAACCACGTGGGCCAATAGAAGAAGAAAATCAAGTTTAGATTCGACCGTTAAACAGGTAAATGACGAAAAATAGACACGAGTTTGAGGGGGGACGGCAAGCGAGCAGATAGACGTGCCTTAATTATTCCTGATATTACTATCGGTACTACTACGACTACGACTACTACAACGACTATAAATGCAACTTGTTTCGTACTAGTGCAGTTGCTTCCCTTGTGCGAAACGCTCTCTGCCTGGCATAGCTTGTTTTGAATTGTCTCGAACAAACAGCACATTGGCAGAGAGCTGCTATTGCTGCTATGGCTGAAGCTAGTTGCCAATAATCGTGGACGTGTTGGCTGCCCCCGTCTCTGGATGCACTATCGCCATTCAAGCGAAATTCTGCACACTTCCGCCTTGACGGCCGCCACGTGAAGACGACGCGACGCCAGCCGGGGGCTCGTTCCGTTCGTTTTTAGGTCACGTGGCTCACTATGTGTTTGGATTTCTTGTCACAATCATTCTGTGTTATTGCCGCCGCAGAAGTCCAAATCAGAGAGCTTGACTCGATCTGGCGCAGGTGTACCTAGCTCGCCTAAATATTTGTTTAAATTCACAAGTTTTGTTATTGCTATTCTACGATATATATATATATATATATATATATATATATATATATATATATATATATATATATATATATATATATATATATATATATATTATATATATATATATATATATGTATATATACTCTAAAAAGGTGGTGTCTTTGGTATGCAAAAATCGTAGTAAGCTTGTTTCAACTCTCGGTAGTAAATTAACCGGTACTATAATATTTTTGACATTTATCAGATTTATTTCATTATAATTTAGAAGAATATATGAAATGCTTCACGGCGTTGCTGCTCGTCGACCTAGTTGCTCCTTCTGCGCGCCGTAGTCGCTCTATCGCTCATGCCCGTGAAGAAGTCCTGTCCGCCCCCTGGCACGAAGGTCCGGGTCCATCCAGTCTCTCATAGTTCCGACCACTGAGGTCGCGTTACCTCTTTGGATCTCCAGGGACAGTCGCTGGGAGAAGAAGGCGTGCGCCCTCTTGTCCATTGTATTTTTTGACTATCATTCTATTCTGTCATTACTGTCAATGTCAATGTATTGAGAGGAACACGTTTTTCGAGCATAGTAGTTTTGGGGATGCTTGCGTCATTGACCTGTTTCTCGTTGCCCCGGCGAGGATTGAACAAGACACATATCTAAAAGACGAGTCGCTGACAACCAAAGGAAAGTGCCGTGTTCCTGCTGTGCGACTGGACTGCTCACGGTTGCCCGCCAGTATCGTTCCACCGAAATCAGGCCATCGCTAATCAAATACACGATTAGATACTGTTGCTTGCCACATCGCAGTTTGTAACTCGCTCATAGACGGCTTAGACTGCTTACTAGGTGTATATAGAAATATTACACGTAATGACGTATATATATACATATATATATATATATATATATATGTATATATATATATATATATATATATATATATGTATATATATATATATATATATATATATATGTATATATATATATATATATATATATATATATATATATGTATATATATTTACCCTGATAGGGGAAAAGGTGGGGGATCCGCTTAGACTTAGACGGCTTAGACTGCTTACTAGGTGTATATAAAAATATGTAATGACGTATATATATATGTATGTATATATATATATATATATATATATATATATATATATATATATAATATACATGTATATATATATATATATATTATCAAATAGACCTCAACATGTTTCATTCCTATTCGTTTCCTTCTATCTACTTCTATTACTACAACAAGCAAGCCTTAGCGTAAGCTATAACGGTTATACCAGCAACAACGACGACAGTCACAATAACAATCGACGTAGACACAACGTTTAGCAGCGCTTCACCCAGGTGATGCTGGTGGTACCTTCTGGGTTATAGAGGCGTTCGAATCATGCATCCATAACATTTCATTTGCACAGCTAGATAGATTGGGCTCGTTCTATTGAGAGGGACCCTGGGTCGCAATCGAGTCGTCGATGTACGTCATTATGAAGAAGATGCTAGTGGTGGCTTTGTCTATGATGATGATGATTATGATGGGGCTAATGATGACGATAGTGATGGCGATGATGATGATGCTGCTGCTGCTGATGATGACGAGTCGTTTGCCAGCAGCGACGACGCCGGTGACGTTCGGAAGCAACAAATAATCGACATCGACCACGGAACAGCCGCTTCGCATGGCTGCTCTGTGGCTTGTAGGCCACTGGGGTAAAGCAACGTCAGACGTGGCCGCTGCTGCTGCTAGGGTTGTTGTTGTTGCTGGGGTTGTTGTTGTTGTTGCCGCTGCTACAGCAGCTGGGGTTGTTGTTGTCATCATCATCACAACCACATCATCAACCCTTATCATTACTATCATCACCATTGCCGCTGCTGTTGCTGCTGCTGCTGTTATAGATTCTGTGCCATAGAAGCAGAGGCACGCACATCGCTGACGGCTGACGGTGTACGTGCACTTGTGGCGTCTTCGTCTTCGTTGGCCGCTTCTCCCAGCCTCTCCCTCTCTACCTCACCTTATTTCCCCTACTTCGCTCTTACTTTCTTATTTCTCTTTCTCTACCCCACTTTACCTCTCCTTCCTCTTTCTCCCCATTTTTCTTCCCTTTCTCCCCCTCTTTCTTCCTTTTCTCCCCTCTTTCTTCCTTATCTCCCCATTTTGCTATGTGTGCTTGGTAAGGCGTGCTTGGTCTTCTCCTCCCTCTCAGATCCCTCCTCTCGTCGGCGGCGGCGGCTTGTGCCGACGCTGTGGGAATGTTGTTGTTCTTCCACTTCGACTACGGGTCAATGCGATTCTGGGCGACTGACTGACTGACTGAAGGCGGTTAGCTGCGAACACAGCCGCCGTTGCCGCCACAGCCGAGAAACTGCTTCTGCTGCTCATCGGCGCCGACGCTGCCTCTGTTGTGACCGTTGTCGTGTTCGCTCGTGCGTCCGTCCGTCCGCCGCCCGCGCGGGCGTCGCGTCTTGGCTAGTGGCGAAAGACACACACGCCAACAGCTGCAACAGGAAGCATCTATCCTTCGCGTTTGGCCGCTTCCTCGTCTTCTTCAGCTTCATCTGCCTTCATCTATCTACTTCTTCATCGTCGTCGTCGTCGTCGTCGTTTTCAATTTGGCCTTCGACTACGTGATCTTCGTCGGGTACTCATATCGCCAGTACAACAATAGCAACGACAGCAACAACAACAACAACAACAACAGCAACAATAACAACAGAAGCTATGATTGTCACTAGGGTTTTTTTAATCCTTTCTAACCAATCCAACCTCCTGGTATGTACGGGCGTATGACCCCCCCCTCCCCGCTCCGCGAAATTGCATCTTAGGAGAACCTACTTTAGATGGGCGATGGAGAGGAGGAGTGCTTGGAGTGCAAACAAACACAGCAACCAAGTACTACTGTGTCCGTTACGTTACATATACACTACAGACATGTTCTCATAAATAATAAGCAAAGGCCAAAAACACATAGATAGCGTTCAAACAGCACACCCAGACTCAGGCCTGAATTTCGTTTAGTTAGCACCCCCCCCCCCCTAACCAGCTTACTACTCCGCCACTTCTCCACTTCTAGTACGAAATCTGTCCTAACCAAGGACGGTCGGACTCGATTGGGCTCTCCCGGGTGCATGCGTGACCCGACCCGGGTCTGCATCTTAGACAACCAATCAAGTGTATTTCAGAGGGCCAGAACTTATTCAGAGTACAAAAGCAGCTCTACCGCCACACCTACAGTAGCTGGCACGAGACCTCTTATTACGGTTAAGCTGTTACACGACGCACAATTCGAATCTCGAAACACAGCGGCCGGCCGCTGTTCGAACTACGTTCGGACCTACCTGTAACCGAGCAAGATGGCTTGGGGGCAAAGCCTTTGCCTTGCATACGGGAGGACTGGGTTCGAGACCCAGACCGGCCACTCTTAAATTGGTTTGCATGGGTTCCAATTTAGACTAGGTAAATGCCGGAGTGGATTACTTAATTAGCCATGACATGAAAAAAAACGTACACGGGCATTAGCCTTACAAAGATGGCGCATTCGTCTGCGCCTCGCTGCGACCGGAGGAGACCCGCAAGGTGTGCGGGTTCGAGCCCCACAAATTTGTATTTATGGGGGTTGCCCGTCTGTGAAGCAATAATGCGCAACGCAGTCCCATTGACGTTAAATCTTGGCTGAGAGTCAGCCCCGAAAGTATAGTGGACGGCGACAAACGCGCGCGCGATGACGCGCGCGGGATGGGATGAGGGCAACAATCCATCTCTCTCCAGAGCGAGATGAGCAAGGGCAGATGTTGAGGTCTCGCACTTCAGGCGACAATGAAGATGAGGGGGGCGACGATGAAGGTGCGGGGGCAACGATGAAGGTGCGGGGGCGACGATGAAGGTGCAGAGGCGACGCTGAATATGCGGGGGCGACATGCCCATAGCAGAAGCATTAGCAACAACAATAACAACAATATCACCACTGGCAACAACAACCCCCAGTAGGAGCAGCAGCCTCAGCAACAAGAACAACAGTAACAACAACAACAACGACAGCGACGAAGATAACGACAACAACAACAACAACAACAACAACATCATCAAATAGAGATAGTGGGGCTCTATGCTCGACACTCGCTCTTCTGTCTCTTCGAACTAATCCACCATCAGCCGTGTCTGAAGTCACACGGACTTCACCGTCGCAGCAGGAGCTTAAGCGCGATAGCAACCCCACCAACACTGCCATCATCAGACGAAACTCCGAGACCGACAGACCGACCGGCAGCCAACCATCGCTCCTAAGAGCGACGACCATCCCATCGGATCAGATGAGTCGTCGCAATCTCTGTACTTGAACTGTTTCTGTACCTTTCTTCTGTACTTCTGTACTCCCTTCTGTACTTGAACTGTTTCTGTACCTCCCTTCGGCCACTCTTCTCCTGCTCCTCATAATGCGCCTTCTTCTTCAGGCAGGCGGCGTTCGCTGCTAGCGGCCAGTTAACGCCGAGCTTGAGCTGAAGAGTGTGACTGAACGGGTGGCGCGTGGAGAGCAACTAACTGTCCACCGCCAAAAGACAGAAGAAAGCCTTACAAATGCGAGTGTTACCGAGTATTTAGTTGAGCTGCTGCTTCTGCCGTGGTAACAGAAGTCGAACTACAGCATTGCTGAAGTGAAACTCGTGTACTACCATTAACAACAACAACAACAACTCAGGAGCAAAAACAGTTCAGGAGCAACAACTACGGCAAGAAACAATCACATCTGCCAGAAGCCATCGGCACAATTAGCACCGCTCAGTTTGTGACAATTCGAGACTGCGAACTCCAGTGGATATCGGTGTAGGCGGTTAACTGAACCACATTGGTTTAATGCACAAACGTATTGCTTGATTTGGATGAAAAGTCGCGGCTTCGTGCCTGTTCCCCGTCGTGGGTGTCGTCGTCGTCGCTGTCGTCGAAGACGTGCTGAACCGTAAACAGATCATTGACGGATCTCTCGGTCACTGTAAAATGTCGTGTAGCGCGTCGAACGCAAACCACAACAACAGCAAAGACGGCAACAACAGCAACAGCAGCAGCAGCAACAACTGCAACGACAACAACAACGGCAACGTTCAGGTTGGGGCGCGTATATAGAGTGTTCTCAAAAGTAGTCTGAGGTCTTTCTACTAGCATAGAGACCAACGTGCTTAATTTTTGTTTATTTTTATCGGTGTTCTAATACAGATCCGGTTTTTGATGATTCGAATGCAATATCGGTGAGATTTTTAAAAATGCTCAAATGCATTAATGCATTTGATAATTGGATCAGGGGCCGCAAAAACAGCTGTCACACGTGGCATACGTAACGGCTTTTCGTGAGTCCAACAAGGGTTCTCGGTGGCCTATATGCGACAGTTTCGTTTATTTAAGTTTCGATTTAAACAAAGAAATGATAAATATCTACATCACAAACTCGCCATCACGCTGCATCATCTCGGAAGCTCAACTGGCTAATGTTTGACCGATCTTGATAATCCATTAGCTTGAGTTTTTGCGTCAGCTGAATATTATATGGAGATATCGCTAGATCCGACTTCAAAAGATTGACCAGGTTGAGGTGCGCTAGAGACCCAGCTGTTGGATACGTTGGAGGCCAAACCCACGTTTCCGTACATTGTTCCACATTATCGGCCACAGCGAGCCGAGATATGTTTTCAGCTGAACGAGCGCTCACGTGGTCTTCCACGGCTTTAGCCTATTACGTGCTCAACCTGTCCTGTGAAACTTTTGCACAAGTCATCACGGACGGTGTTCGCACAAGACCGCCTATGTGGACCGTAATTTGAACGAAGAGCTAGTCATGCCCGTACAGAGTCTACCTTTCTATGATAAATAATCGCAGTCTCTACGCGTTCTTCCATTGAGTAACCGCACATTAGACTTGGCAGTCTTGAAGGACGCAGCTGATGTGCCTATCCATATATATATATATATATATATATATATATATATATATATATGTGTGTGTTCTTAAGTCGCGCCTGCCCCGTATCATCGCGGCACTTGCACTGCCAGAATAATTCATTCTAGTTAGAAATCGAAGTTAATTTTAGTTGTTCCGTAAGGCTAATGCCCGCGCTAGGTTTTTTCATGTCATGGCTGATTTTTTTGTCCACTCCGACAATCACCTTGTCTAAACTGGGAACCATGAAAACCAACATAAGAGTAGCCGTTCTGTGACTCGAACCAAGGCCTCCCGAATGCAAGGCAAAGGCTTTGCCACTAAGCCATCTTGCTTAATGTATGCATGCGTATAGTTTGTTGGTACGCGTTCTACGCATATACATATATATATATATATATATATATATATATATATATCCATACCACGTTATTGTATGTTTATTTATACCGAGTCTGCTTAAGTAACCACAGAACTGTGACGATTGACGTATGACAGCTATATGTGCAAGATTGCATCATAACGATCTCTTTGCGTAAACAAACAATTGACTAGAATTTTGCGACAGTGTACGTTTTTTTTGTGGAGGTTGCATTAAATGCAAGTAAGCACTACCGCTACAAGTCTGTAACTCAAGCAGCGCGCGACGCGCCTTCTTTCGAGCGCCTTGAGAGTCCAGCCAAGACCAGAGCAGCAGTCGTGTTGACGGTGCGGTACCCACGAATAACCCCTAGGGCTGCTACTCTCTAGGTCCTTCGCATTTGGCATTTGCCTTATCGCCCTTACTCAAGCTAGACCACTCAACATCGCCGCACATCATTCTAGTGCGAACCCGAGATAACGGGTTGTCTTCACCGATTTAATGTTCTAACCATCAAGCTGCTGTAAAGTGCGCGGACGAATTCTCGTTCTTCTTGTGAGAAGTTTTGCACTTCTTTGCGGAGAAAAAGAAGTTCCGCAGCGTTTCTCCTCTCTGAATCGGCTTGTTTCCAAGATAGCTAAAAATGCTTGCTTTTAGCAGGGAATTGAAACATTACCCACTGTTTCAGTGTACTCCATGAAAATAGGTTTCACTATCTCTGAAGGGACCCTGTCTGATCCAGGAGCTTTGGTCGGTTGTCTCTGAGTTATGTGACGAACCTCGTGTGGCTGAATGGTCGGGATTTTTTATTCTCCTTCCTGTGTGGGAATGTTCTCATACATAGTACTTTAAATAGGCGTGTGGGTTGAGAACAGCTTAGTGATTGGGTTACTGATCGTCAGGAAAACAGTAGGGGTACTATTTATTTTGCCCCTGACTATCCTGCACGATTTTTGTGGTATGTTTTCTGCAGTTCTAAGAAACGGGGGGGGGGGGCTTAACAGGGCTACTTTCTGTCCAAGTTCCTGCTTAAACCTTAAGTCGTGAGTTGCTTTTCTCGTTCTCCGGAACCTTCCAACATATAGGTTTTGGTGCCAGGATGTCTTACATAACGTGATGACGAATGTTGCACGGCCTAATCGGAAATGAATAATGATGCACGGTCGGTTCATTAAGGACGAAATCGTCTTCCTCAGATCAATGTTAGGCCCTTTAGACCCGCCGTATGTCCACACCTGGCCACAGCTCATCGATAAGCAAGATGCCTTTTTGTTGGTTTGCTCGAGATTACAAGCATTTGACTGTCGACCATTAACCGGCCGCCTTGTTTACGGAAAAGACAGAATGTTTTTTTTTCTGGTAATGATAGATGAATATAATACGAATTAGTGTACAACCGACGAGGAAAGTGATTAGCGCAACCTTGCACTGTGAAGCGTGTCGGGTACCACGGTGGTTCACTCTTGGGTAAATCAAAGTTTGGGTTCAACCTTCTCAGGGACGAGAACAAAATACGGAGATTCCCTCAATCAACGGTTTTTATGGAAGAAGAGTGTAACTATATGTGTTACTGTTCATCAATGCGCTCATGGGATTCTCAAACCTTACGTCATGTTTTAGTACGGGGGTTGTTGGTGATAACTTCATCCAAGTACGCGACATGGTTAGGCCGCACATCACTGCAATTGTTCGGGAGTACCTCGCAAAAGCTGGAATTAATTTAATTAAGTGGCCAGGCGGGCTTGAATCACATTGAACATGTGTGATATGAGCTGAAGCGAGCTCCAGCAACACTTCCGAAGCCCATTAATACTATGCATTTTTTTGGGTTCCTCTCAAACTGAGTAACGCCAACAAATTGAAGCGATGAAAATGGATTTTCTATGAGAATATAAGCCGGTGGCGCAAGCAATTTCCAGAGTCCACCCAAGCGAAACGTCCACTCAAATGAGCTTATGCTGTGTTGTTGATCGCATATCAGAGGCATTGTATACTTTGAACTTCTGAGAAGAAACTATATGATCAACACTGATCTCTGCTGCTAATCATTCCAACAATTCAAGAAACAAACAAGACCAAAACGCGTCCACTACTCGTGGACAGGAAAGGGACCATCTTTTAACAAGACTCATAATCCCATGTTAGTAACACCAACCCAAAAAAATATACGATTTGGTATCGAAACTAATTGAGCACCCGCAATACTCTGTGCATCCTACACCTTCAGACAATCACTCAATTCATAACTTTTTGACTGAAAAATATCGAGTCTGTCGAATACTTCAATCATGAGGTGCAACCATTTTTCTCCTCTTAGAAGCAATACTTTTAAAAAGAGGGATCGAAACGCTGGTTGGTCGTTGCTAGGGACATCGTCATTGAAAAAAGGAGACACTATAGTGATGATTATGTAAACTTTTGCACCAATTCTATATATAGATATATATATATATATATATATATATATATCTATATCTTGTATATATATAGGAGGAGGGTTCGTTTGCTTGAGAGAGCGGCGCGCATTCTACATTGTTCCCGGCAAACAATAAGCATGGTATTGCACCTTACTGCGTCGATGAGGCGCCTAACCCAGTTTGGAACCGCTTTGGATACTCTGAATTCGTCGGTAAGTGTCATCTGCGCCCGGGATAGCCTCTACGAATTGGCTAACTCGCGGGGACCATACTCCGTTTGGCACGAGGCCGTACAGGGATCTCAGGGTTCTGGAACGCACTTCAGAAATCTCCGGCTCTCCAACTGTGGAGAAGGCCTTACCTCCGGAGCAATTAGGATTCAGGAAAGGTCGGGGTACACAGGACGCGATCCTGTACTCTAGTCGGAAGTTGAACGGGTGCTGGCTGTGCCCGGGGGTCACTTGTACGCCGTCTTTATCGATTGTGTCAAGGCCTTCGACAAAGCTCCCCGTCACCTACTAGTCGATTCATTTCGACATGCTGGGGTGGGTGGTTCTTTCCTACGAGTGCTCTCCAGCTTCTTTGCTGAAGACCGCCTTGAAGTAACCGTAAGGGGCGAAGACACCTTGCAGCTCAGTCAAAACGTAGGGACCCCCCAAGGGGACCCTCTCAGTTGCCTGGCATTCTCCTTGCTCATCGCAGACCTAGCTCGCCATGTGCGGGAGGAGTTAAGAAACGCCGTCGTCGTCATGTATGCGGATGACATAGTAGTGGCCCACCGGGACCGCGGTGCCATTCGTCGAATTGTCGGCGACGTCGAAAGTTACCTTCACCGTAACGGCCTGCAAATAAATGCGCGGAAGACGAAAGCCATGAAGTTTCGCCGTGGGGGTCGATTGGCCGCAGCAGACGTAATACCCTGTTGTGGCCAACCGCTGAAGTTTGTCAACTCTTTCCCGTATCTGGGTCTGAGGCTACACTATACGGGAACGACCTTTACCCAGCACATCGCCGACAGGTGTCGAGCGGCTATTACCTCTATTCACACAGAGGTGAGAGACCCTCGACGACTGTCTTTGAGTGCGGCCGTGCGTCTTTATGAGCTTAAGATTGTGCCAATGTTGAGCTACAGCCTTGGCAGGGTGTGGGGCCATCTTTCAGCGGTAAATTTTGCGCAGTTAGAAAGGTGCTTCACAATATATATGAAGCGGGTCCTTTGCTTACCCCGGACGGCAAAAAGCCGCTTCGTGTACCTGCTAGCGGGTTGCGGGCCGGCAGTGGAAACAATCAGAGTCAGGCTTAGGTCACCTATTACTGGACCACTTCAACAATTTTTGTTGGATTGGCAGGGAAAAGTGACCGAGACCTCGGCAGAGGTAGCGCAATTGGATGTGTACCTCGCCAGGGAGCTTTGGGATGGAATGGCATGCACTAGCCGGCACGTGTACACAAGATACATTGTACATGGCTATCATCACTTGTATTTCGACTCAGTTTCCAAGTATCATGAGGTCTGCTCGTTTGCGCTAAATCCACTGGAGCTGCCAAGCATCGGCCTTTCACTTTACGCGCATGTAAATTGTATTGATTGTACTGATTTTACCACTTGAATCAAGTTATTGCGAATAAATATAATCTATTATAAATATATAATAATATATATATATAATATATAATTATTATATATATATATATATATATATATTGCACTGCCTTCGGCAAATTACACTATGCGGGTGCATTTCTACATTCGATCCGAGGCATTTCAATCTAGTGGTATTGCATAACCTATCTGCTCGTATGAGCGATATCTCCCCTTGGTATGTCGGTTTGTGATACTCTGCATTCGTCGGTACCTGTGTCTATCTCCGGGATCGACGCGCCACTTCGTCTAAAATTGGCTTCTGGCCTTCTCTTGAAGCGCGAGGGCACTTCGGTCTCCCTCGCCTAGCCCCGTCAGCTCGATGCTAGGCGAAGCTGCCGAAGGAGCGATATAGAGATAGAAGAAGTAATCAGAATCAGTTTTCTGGATCGCTCTCTCTCCCCTCTCTCTCTCGCTGCCTATATGCATTAACGTATATGTAAGTATACATAAATGCTAATGTAAATATATTAAGAGAGAGGAGAGCAATATATATATATATATATATATATATATATATATATATATATATATATATATATTTGTATATGTTTATGGAAGCGGTCAGGAGGCATTCGATCAAACAGTTTGTTTACGATGTCATGTCGGTGGCTGGAAGGCAGGCAGGCAGACAGCTTTATGTGATAGTGATTAGCCGCGCTGCTGACGCTGGTGCATACTTCGTCCGCGCGTCCGTCCGTTCTGTTTCGTCCACGCTCGCGTCTGCGCATCTCCCCCGCCCAGCCGGAGGACGTAGAAGTACCGCGATAGGCGGCCGCCGGAACGATCGCAACGCAAATTGTGCTTCGTGCTTCTGTCGCAGCAGAACTCGCCATACTTCGGCTGGCTGCTCGGCTCTTAGGTCAAACCCGGATGGGTCCTGCCCAGATAAGTCCTGCGCTACGTGATGGGAAACGCTGATGTCATCCCAAGTGGTGCAGTGTAGCCTGGAAACATTTGCAGAACGTCTGCAGGTACAAAGTGCAGTGCAGAGCAGAGAGTGTGGTGACCGCCGAATTACGACAACGAGTGACCCGTGGAGATAAGCTGTCCATCTCGGTGTCTACTTATCCTGTCCTTGGTTAACCCCACTCTGGATCTATCCATCTATCTATCTATCCGTCGAGCTATCCTGAGGTCGAGGTAAATGTCTTTGTCCGCTATCCATCTGGGCTAGCGTATCGAAGGCAATCGACCTGAATCTCAAACTGAGTACGCCATCGGTTAATTGGATCGCAGCTCCACGCCGGTAGGTGGACCTTCTGAACAAATAGACTCAGACTGGCTGTGAACGACGACTGACAGGCAGCTCGTTCCATATGGGAAATACCATTTAGCATGTGATGCAAGTGTCTAAACTATATATATATATATATATATATATATAAAATCAGCTTATCAAATTATAGTTTTGCCTGTTTTATACACAGATTATGCATGAACCGACGCGAGCCACATTGGAGCCACAAAACTATTATGTTTCGTTATTTCGGCGTAGAGCTTGCGTATATAAATATACACACATCTACACGCTGCGTACATGTACACGCCTGTACGCAAAAAAAAGCTTTTACACAACAAACTGGCAAAATCTCGTATGCATGCCTACTATGTCAGCTAGCCCACGTAGCAGTGTGCCAGCTTGGCATCACATCGCACTGTATTCGATTATTGTCGTCGTTGTTGGTAGAGCAGCTCAACAGAATCTGCAGACGCAGTCGCTTGTGGAAAAGATGTGCAGATCTTGAGCAGCGTCCAAGATGTTGACACATGCGCTGTTGTTAAAGTTCACGTAAGGTGGGCAAAATTAAACAGCGACCCCAGCAGAAGCCACAATATAGCAATTGTAACAACAACAACGCAGCAGCAGCTGACGGCTGGATACAGAGGAGCTTCGTTGATCGGTGAATCTACCTGCCCACATCCCCACCCATTGGTCAGCCTTGACCACTCACCCCGACCTCAGATTCTGTAACGCCGAACGATTCACTTGGCATTCGCGGGCTACAAGGCAGTCTTGACTTTGCTTAGCATCATCATCATTGTCGTCGTTGTTTTCGGTGCCACACACGATTATGTCTCTGTGGCCTAAAGCCAGATAATATTGGCACTTCGTCCGCTACCTCAGCCAGTGGTGGCCGGCTGCGTTGCATTGCATTTTAAGAATTAATATATATTCGTTCACCTACAATACAGGCGGTACCAAACTTGGCTAACGCATTAAGAGTTCTTATAGGCTTCTAAACGCTTCCAAAGATCAGCAATGAGTTGCCCATGTTCTTCTTCAGCGTTTTAGGCAGCAATGTTTGTTCAGTTTTTTTCAAATAGTTTACAGTGAAGTGGCACACGTGCTGGCTTTTACCTACCAATTTACCTTGAGATGAATAAACAAAATATGATTTAGCTAGCTCAGACGGGAAGGGGGGGGGCTAGAATTGAGAGAGGTAAAGAGTACAAACCAAATAATAACTCCACAAAAGATGTCTACCAAATACTGTATTATGCAAACGTGTCGACGATCATACTATAGTGCCGCGCGGGAAAATATATTTTAAACAATTTATACGCTTTAATACAACATAATGCACATTTAAAGGGAAACGACAATTGATTTGCTACTGTTAACGGGCATTTGTGTTACGCATATACATGGTGACTAATTGAACTTCCGCGTTCCAATAAATGCGCGTACAGCGTTGAGCCGTCGATAGTTCGATGAGTACATACAGAGAGTTGAAGATTCACAACTTCCTTGACAAGCGCGCTTGCTATGTTATCGATGTCTGTGCGCGTCAATGAAGCGGTGCCGTTTTTTTCCGGACACCATTTCTGGTCTAGGCTGAGACGATTTTGCTCTGCTCTCCTGCATTAGCCTCCAGAGCCACTTTGGTGGCTTTAACCGACACGCATATACAAGAGTATCATATAGTTCACCTTTATACCATTTTGATGGCGCCACGACTTTAAATCGTCGAGCGACAAACAGACGCCTCCGCCAATGCCAACGGCGATGGAAACAAAACTAAAACAAGTGTAATCCAAGATTGGCTAGATTAAATCGAGTTACTGGTGCCAAGCTCGAAATTCAACCAGACTTCAACCAGATTCAACCATATTCCGAAAAAGGTAGGTAAGAAATAACAGAAATCGAGTCTGAGACTGCCTCTCACGCGCACGGCGTGAAGTGATGCTCATCCCCATAGCGCGTTATGCTCATACCAATAGCGCACCCTGCATTAGTAAGCAACAGTATTCAGCGGATGTTTGTCTAAATGTGTTCCTCGATCAATCAACACAATAAGCACTTGGTTAATCGCCTATCTAGTATGTAATAATTTATACTAATACTTACTAAAGGGTCATTGCCATCAAATGATCAGTTTGAGCTTCCCAGCATCTGCGCGTGACTTGGCACTGCCATAGACCGCTGAGATGCTTAGGGGAAGTTGTCAGAATTCTGAACATTACTTAACGACATCTTGGTGCGCGCTTACCAGCAACTAACTGCCACAGCAACTAATTGCCTGTCCTCGTAGCGATATTCCTTGTCCAACTATTGCACTAATTGCGCGCAGGGCCAAAGGACTCACTGACATCAACACAGTTTTCTGACTTTTCTCAGGGAGATTAAACGTAAAAATAATACTAGTGGTAGCAGTAATTGTTCCGATTACGACGTGATTACGTTTACCTAATCACTTCATTGTACTGTTAGGGGTCATTTTTGCTAAGATAAGCTTGATCTAATTATTGTCAAAGAACAATACGATTCGTAAGTGTAACAATTACAATAATTGGGATGAAGAGTGATGGCTCAACCGCCCTTTCCCCCACCCTCCCCTCTCGTAAACTTCACTCTTTGATGGACCAGGTCTACATAGAATAGTACTATGAGCCATGCTAAAGTAGAACTCTTGCCTATAGCATGAATTGTGGTGAGTAAGGTCGTCCCAAGTAGAATAACGCGAGTATTTGTTGCATATAACGTACACATGAGACAATTTATTACTAGCATCTTTAGTCCTTCTGTCCGGCTGCTATTACCAATATCCTAGTCATACTAACAGCGGCGGTGATTTTACGGATTCTTCAGGTAAAGATGCCTGCCCCAAAGGTGGCGGTTCTTGGCGGAGGCGCCTCGGGCATGACAGCCATAAAGGCTTGCATCGAGGAGGGCCTCGACGTTGTTTGCTATGAGCGCACGTCGGACACCGGCGGCCTGTGGAGGTACACAGACGAGCCCGAATACGGCCGTGCGGGCGTCATGAAGAGTACAATCATCAACTCCTCGAAGGAAATCTCTGCTTTTAGGTGAGTGGTCTACGAATTAACGAATGAAACAAATTATTAGACCGAAAAATAAAACTTACATGCAATCGATGCAAATTGGACTGACTGACTGACTATCTCTGCAATCTCAGCAGACGGCACTTCAGTATTTTCGGGTGTCAGGAGAATTCGACTCGATCAAAATACTTTTTGATACTCTTATTTTGTAGAGAGTTTGCACAACTCGCGAATGGCCGGCCTGCTACGTAGTTCAGCTTTACTAAGGTTTTTTTATATATTGTTTCTCGTTTGTGTTCTGCACCAGCGTTAAAGCTGCAACTAACAAATCAAAGACAAAAAAAACGAATCGCTTCTGTTCGGTATATCGCGTTACACTGGAACCGAACAGGAAACAACTTTATTGTGTACCCACGGTCGACCGTTGACAACAATCGCCCCCTGCATGATACAGCGTACAGGCTATCTACGCAGGAGAGTTCACTTTTTCTCGTTGTAGTATCTTTCGCAGATTTTCTTCCCACACTAGCAAAGAGATTTTCAATTCCTCTTTAGCGTCTTTATCACTGTGCGTACGTTATCAGTACTGAAGTGTATGGCTCGCACAAGGCAGTGCCTCTACTTTGCAGACGCCTATTCCACCGCTGTTGTGCCGCTGTTGTGCCGCTGTTGCTGCTGTCGTAAGATTGCCGAACAAACTCGGCAATTGCCGAAAATTCTGTAAGGTTTGAAATACCTGGATCATCTTTAGACAGCTAACGCAATCGAAGATCTATAAACTGCATAATTACGCAAAGAGTACGCATTATCTACCTCTAATAGATCACATCTATGTGACAAAAGGTGAATAATGTCAGACAGAAGATAAGGCTGAACACGTTCTCAGTGTATAGTATAGTTTTTGTTCTACCCTGTGGTGTGTGACCTAACTGAGATTTCTGATGACGTTGATTTGTTAGCCTGTGATAACGTTTAGTTGTTTAGCGCAATCGGTTCCATACTTTTGTACTTTACGCGCTGCCAATCGATTGTGAAGTATACTTGTATATAAGCACGTGTAGCTGTATAATTTTCGGTGTAGCTCACAAAATTAGAAATAAGCCACTGGCTATAAAATTATTAGCGAGCCGAAGAACGTAGTGGCACGTTATTTTGTTATTTAATAAGACTGTCATATGACGCACCAAGGTTTTCGCAGCTCGAAAATGCATTTGAGTTCAAAATATAGGTACTCTGGTGGAAACGGTGTAACATTTTGTGACCTAAACTAGTTATATATATATATATATATATATATATATATATATATATATATATATATAATATTGTGATAATTTATTAATTATTTACAATACGTTTGCACACTCGATAGTGCTCGCCTTAAATAAACAGGCAGACTTATTTAGTCGTATAGGGTAGTCTCAGAAGCAATTTAATTTCTTAGTCTTTTCCAGCCGACTTAGCTTCGTAAATCCGCGAATATGCCGAGGAATTGTTAGTGGAAGGTTTCGCGTTTTTGTTTATTTTGCTATTATATATGAATGCCGTAAAAGTGCCGATCTGCCGAGGGAACGGAGGTTCACTTCCTTATCCGAAAGACATTTTATGATAAGGCACGCCTGCCAAGAACTGTCTGGAAAGCTCATAAAGGGCTCTTCTTCGCGGACAATGAACCGAGTCCAGGACACGTGACGCCTGAAGGCAGATCAACCCCCAAAAGTACATTTGTATTCAATAAATCGCCAAAACGTTCCAGGGATTGATCGGGCAGCACTGATCTCCACATTTAGATCGTTTAGTTATCTGCGATAAAGTCTGGACTTTCTACAAGAATGTGAAAGAGAACAGACCTCGGACAAAGGCACAGGTCGCTCTCACAGTCAAACCCAGTGAGGACTTCAACAGAAGGTTGTGCTGGATTATTAGCCCGACTTCAGATGTATTGTTTACTTCGAGGCTCTAGGAACGAAATACGGGGTTAGTGCCAGCCCTCCTTTAGTGCCAGCAGCTCCAGCTGGTTTTAAAACATTTACCAACACAGGGTTGTGTTTTGCGAGGATATCGATTGACCTCAACTTTCTTTGGACTGTAAACATTTAAAAAGTTGACCAGAAGCTCATTATATATACCCAACACCCGATTCTACATGTTTAGCTTGTTACTTTTTTGGCGGCTCTACAAAAGTTCCACGAAAAGGCTTAACCCAGGACAAATACTAGGCAAACTTCTCTGTTCTCTCAACGCAAGCTGCGTAATGTCTTCACCAACTTAATATATAACATCTGCAACAAACCGTATGAATGATTAGTACAGCAGGCATTGCTAAGCATAGTATCGATGCGGTAGAGCGGAAATATTACCCCATGTTGCGCTTACGTAAGACGTAGACGTCTGTACGCTGCTGCTGCTGCATCTAGCTGTAGTTCCGTAGTCCATTATGTTTCTGCCGGTGTGGTCCGGTCACCGGACCTTAAAACACCACGTACGTTAAATAGCTCCAATTAGCGACGATCGACGGGGGCGATGGCCGGTAATAAGCGTGTGGAATTGACCAAAAAGCTAATGATACCGTTGCTAACCGTTGGATTGTTTGTTGCGAATGGATGCGGTGGCCGTGAGTCAAGTCACTATGCTTAGCAACGTCAGCCAAGTACCCAACCCTAGCCAATCGCACGGTACGAGAAGCGTGCGGCGATTATCTTCAACAGTCGGAACAGCCGTAAATGCCTTCGGACGACACCCCCACCTAAGCTCGGCTTCGATTAGCTAGATTATCGCATGCTGGATTATAAGCAGCAGGCGGTAGTTGTTCTGTAACTCGGGTATGTATAGGTTGTCGGAACTGACTAGGAAGTATATTACCGCACATAGTTAGTCTTCGACCGTCAGCGAGCAGCGACCAGCGACAATCGGCTGCTGTTGTGTCGGAAATTCCGGCAACAACGACAACAACAACATGCCGACCTCCACACGGCAGCGGGGCTGATTGAACCGAAGGACAATTTGTGCTGCAAATCGTGGTCGGTGATCTTTGCCGCCACCGCTGTCGTCGTCGTCGTCGTCGTCGTCGTTGTTGTCTGTGCCGATTTTAGGAACATGATAATTACTACAACTTTTTGACGGTGTTGACCTACACAGAATCTGTCGTGTTTGGTCGGTATCAGACGACTGTCTGAGGTGCAGGGTCCTACACGTTCCCATACACAAGATCCTATATATATATATATATATATATATATAAAGGCGAGCATTGCCAAGTGTACAAAAGTATTGTAGATGATTATCAAATCATCACAATATTTTCTATATATATATATATATATATATATATATAGTTACGCGTGTGTGTGTGTGTTTATAAACGTCGATGTCTCGATTTGGTAGCAGCTGTGAGCGCGTTGGGGCATCATGCCGGTCCTTCAGGCCATGTTACAGATGTTGCAAACTGTAACGTCCATCAATCCAGTATTGATTGAGACCGAGAACGAGAGAGAGAGAGCAGGATAAGAGAGAGAGAGATAGAGAGCCCAAGAACACTGAGCCATCTAAGGCCAGTGTGCATCGACTGTAGACGGTCTGCGGGTAGTGGCCTTCGGGTGAGCCTCTTCCGGGCGTTGCATAACACAGAAAGCAGTGCGTGCGCGCATTAATCGGTCGTGATTCGCCGTTGCCGCCGCGGCCGCCGCTATCTCATAGACTACTACTACTTGCTACTACTACTACTACTACTATAGATTTCTGGGCCCGGTGCTGTGCAAAACGAAAATGGCGCGCTCAGAACAGCGTGCAGTGTTTGTCGCGCATGCATCTATGGTGGTTTGTTGTGCGGTGAGTGCGTCTCGGTGACGTCTCTGCGCATGTGTATCTGCATGCCCGCCAGAGACGGAACGGCTGCGCCATGGGGGCTGCCCCACCTAACGGAGACAGCTTGTTACGGTCGGCGGATGTTGTCGTTGTTGTTGTTGTCGTCGTCGTCGTCGCTGCTGCCGCCATCATTATCACCATTACCACGTTACCGTTATATCAGCATCATCATCATCATTGTTAACCGATGGCGATCACGTGACCTGACATGATACGTTACAAAACGTCTAAGGAAATTCTAGCATGAGTATATATATATATATATAGAAAATCTGGCAGTGGGAGTTTAGCAGCGTAGCTGTATAATATAATTATCCGCGCGGACATTATACACACATATAAGTAACTAGATTTATTAGAATGACATTTAAGTGTTACAGCGAGATGTAATATAAACACACACACATATATATATATATATATATATATATATATATATATATATATATAGACACCTATATCAGCTTTAGTCGTTTTGACTTACCTCTTTGGGATACGATCTCAATTTTGGTGGCAGATGTCTATATATAGCAGCATATATATGGCAGAATGAAGTATACTGCTAAGATGGTGGACGTTTTTTTTACGGATTCGAGAGAACGCGAGCCGTTTTTGCCTGTCTTGGTCTCATCGCTGTAAGCCCCGCAGCGAATGCAGCGATGAAACATGTTGTGAGACGGACTGGGGTCGTAGGCATGCGGTCATTGCTTCACGCACCGCATCAATACTAACGCGCCCCTAATCACCCCATCGACTCTGCAAACTTCTGGGCAACAGATCTGATCCGATCCAATACGATACAATACATGGGCCACCAGTGTGGCGTGAAGCGGACGGACAATCGGAAGTGCCCCAGACACTTACATATACTTCGCAAGTGACCGGTTTGGTTCGATCCGAAATACCGGCTGGCTAGATACTACTAAAGCAGGGTAGCTGAGGCGCACATATGCCTGCCGCGAGCCCCTTACTAATTTTAGTACACGCAGCATTGCAACAACGAAGCTTTGCTAATATTGTTGCCATACAACATTTGTTTCCGTTCGCGAGGCAGAGAAACGAATAATAAAACAAATATATATATATATATATATA
Organism: Dermanyssus gallinae; assembly: GCA_003439945.1. Lineage (NCBI taxonomy): Eukaryota > Metazoa > Arthropoda > Arachnida > Mesostigmata > Dermanyssidae > Dermanyssus > Dermanyssus gallinae. The sequence goes on along the minus strand of QVRM01003732.1, from coordinate 42,460 downwards.
TATACATATATGTCGTTGTCAATCTACACAAATGGTATATTTTCTTCATATATATATATATATGAAGTTTATTTTTATTTTTTAAGTTTATTATTTAAGATATATATATATATATATATATATATATATATATATATATATATACATATATGTATATATACATATGGGGAAAATATCATATTTGTGTAGACTGACAAAGACAGACAGACAAACATGCAAAGAATTTATTTCTTTACGAACAACTCAACGCACACCTGGATGGCACAGGATGGCATAGACATTGCAGTACTGCAGCCGCTAGGTCTAACACGTAGAAGAGGCTCGCTGAGTAAACCTTCACCGTGATATGGGGTCTGTCTGCATTGATGATGATGATGACAACAACAACAACAACGATGATGATGATGACGGCGGTGAGGAGGACCGCTTCTGACGAGCGCAATGACTCTAAGAGTGATGATACTGCTGCTGCTGCTGCTGATAAAGATTGATGTTTTGTGCCGTTAAGAAGGTAAACAAGAAAATTCGCAGCCGGCAGGCGGCGCTTGGCAGGCAGGTGAGGTGACGAAACTCGAATGACGAACGAGCAGAAGAAACATATCTGCATTTTGCGGTAGTGTTGTGTTACAACAGCCTGTAGCCATGCATAGGTAGGTGGCAACAGGGTGACACAGTGCTGCGTATCGATCCGACTCCGAAGACTCCGGTGCATGAACGCACGCACATTGCCAAAGGCGCACCGGATCAGACGTGACCGATAACGACCTCGTCGCAATCGTCGTCGTCGTCGTCGTAGCCATGATGATCGTCGTCAATTGGGCATAGACAGCCGACTTATGATTGCAACATATGAACATGGGTTCTGCCGGGGGGCGTTCGCTAAAGCCTGCTGTCAGGTGGCTGATTGCCAACTCCAGGCGATGCGCGTCTCGGGCATATAGACATACTGTATGCACACGTAGAGATGCCTTTCTATCATTACTTTTTACTAATTGATGGTTCGTTCGTGATGAGTATTGACGAGTACGAGCCGGAAAACAGCGACCCAGCATGGACAGATTCGAGCAGCAAGCGGCGTTTTGTGTTAACATGTTTGTACATATATATATATATATATATATGTTTCTCAAGTAACAACTCCTATCCAAACCTGAAAATCCTGATGAAACATTGCTTCCAAAAGGCAATGGGACTCAAACCGGCCATTTGTGAGAAGTCGTCTCATAGAATATATATATATATATATATATATATATTTATAATGCGAACTGAGATGCCGCGAATACTAAAAGCAGATCTATAAGAGGAAGTTTTTATTCGCTGCAACAGTCGTCCTGCCAACACAAAATATCTTTCGCATTACTGTTATTATTTTGTTCTGCCCGAACTACTGTCTATACATTACGCGTTATCAAGTATACAGATGCGTACATTTGTAGTTCTTTAGGCGGAAATAAGCAGACAATCATTCGAAGTATCCGCGTAAACGCTGCATCGAATAGACTTGCTGTTAGAGTGAGCCTTCTTAATGTTGCAATGCCCCCCCCCCCCCCCGATCTTCTTTTTCTTACAGCACATCTTTCTTTATATGAAGCATATATTTCGTGATAATATTAAATAGATTCTACTGTACCAGATTTGCTTGTCAACTGACTGATAATACCATTACCATTTCATAAACGCGTGGCGAACCACCGGAGACGAGAATCTCACCCGTCGTATGATAGTTACTCCGCCATTTTCCGCTAGCTAAGTTCCCGGTGTGCAATAGTCAAGGCCTAATTCATGGCTGACGAATCTCTCTCTCAGTAATATTGACGTAATTTGTTTACACTGAACGAGCAGGCCGCAGTATGTAAACAGCACGTTTATCGTCCGTCAGATAGTTAGTTTAATGCAGATCTCGTTTCCGCTTCATGGATGTGTCTGCAGTTTGTTGACAATGACGATGATAACAACACCAGCCGCAGCAGCAGCGATAATAGTCATAATATGTATTATAATTATGATTATTATTATTATGAACGCTGGTAATCGCTGGCACCTGCCGTTATCGTTGTTGCGTTGTGAATAAGCGTCCTCAGTGAGCAAAACTTGGCGATCAACTCTTTGTCTTAACTCTGTCTCTTAACTACAGTCTAAGCCAAAAGAATGGTGTCTGGCGCTTAAGAAGGCTTCGTCAGATATACATTATATGTGTATTTGCTCATCTGCATAAACAAGTAGCTATATATATATATAAATATATATATATATATATATATATATATATATACAGGTAGTTCAATAAGTTCTTAGAATGAAAACCAAGAATTTTCCAAATCATGTTTTTAAATTTATCTTATTCGATATACTCCCCGAGATGCTCAATACACTTTTCCCACCAAGATTTCAGAGCTTTTATACCTCTTAAGTAGAATTCCGCGTCTTTAGACTGAAAATAGGCATTGACAGCAGCCTTAACCTCTTCATTGCTGGAAAAACGCTTTCCACCGAGACTATTCTTCAAATGTTCGAAGAGGAAATAATCAGAGGGGGCCAGGTCTGGAGAATAGGAAGGTTGTTCAATAAGTTCGAACCTCAATTGGGCCAGTTTTGCCGATGCTTGCCGCGACTTGTGTGCAGGAACATTGTCCTGGTGAAACAGGACAACCTTCTTCTGCAAAGCGGGCCGTTTCACAATGAGTTCTTGCTAAAGGCAGTCCAACAGTCTTGCATAATATTCTCCTGTGATCGTTTTACCGCTCTCAAGGTAGTCGACCAGCATTATTCTACGTTGGTCTTAAAAAACTGTAGCCATCACCTTTCCGGTCAATGCCGTTGTCCGCACCCTCTTCGGAGGTCCTTCATCAGGTGCACGCCATTGGCAAGATGCTTCTTGGGTCTCGGGAGTGTAGTGATGGACCCAGCTTTCATCGACGGTCATGAATCTGCGCCAAAAATCCGACGGATTGTTCGACATCTTGGCCAAATTTCGCTGTGAAGCGAAAACAGGCGCGTTTTTTTGGCCTTGGTTGAGCAAATGCGGCAGCCATTTTTCTCTGAGCTCTTTCATCTTCAAGTTTTCGTATAGGATAAAATGCACACTACCTAAACTAATTCCTAATGCCTCCGCTATCTCCTTAATGTTCATTCGCTTATCTGTGCCAACGATGTTTCGCACTTTCTCTATGTTTTCCTCATCAGTTGCCGTTTTTTGCCCTCCTGGACGTAGTTCATTCTCGGTGCTCCTGCGACCTCTTTTTAACACATTAATCCAGTTGGAAACAGTGGCAAAACATGGCGCAGAGTCACCGTACGTCTCGTCCAACCCAATTTTTACTTGGGTCGCATTCCAACCTTTGAAATAAAAATGCTTGATAACCACTCGAAACTCTTTTTTCTTCATTTTTAAAAATCACGCCGATACGTTGCACGGGAAAAGCTATCAAACGAAATCGCAACGGCCAATCACCATAATATTTTGAGTGCTAGCAGTCGAAAAGTTGCAGTTCCTAATAGCGGTGGAAGCGCGCCAAAATTCGAATTCTAAAAAGCTCATTCTAAGAACTTATTGAACTACCTGTATATATATATATATATAATATATATATATATATATATAAAAAAAAATATATATATATATATAACGAACCAAGGAGCATCAAAATGAAGTCGCACTTGCTTATTCAGCCGTTATTACCAGCAGCTGTGCAACGAAACAAATGTGTGTGCAAGCGTTTGCGGCGCCAGCGTTGCCGAAGCTTGCGAAGGCCGCCTTTAAAATGAACTGCATATATATATATATATATATATATATAAGAAAAAGATGTCGTCGTTGTCATCGTCGGAATGTGACACATTGACGAGACGATTTACTGCCGGGCGTGGGATCCCCCTGTACTCGTACGGTATAGTGTGCACATTTGCGTTGTCACTGTGTTCGTTATTTTCGCTTCTTTTTTTTCGTTTGACACACCGTGCGTCACGTTGGCGTCGTAGTAAAGTCTGCCAATAGGCGAATCGCTCGTAAGCAGGTTCTCGGCTCTCGGGTTTACTGGTGGCAATTGATGGGATTGCACGGAGTTGTTCCACATGCTGTTCTCGCCTACTCTCTGACTGTACCATCAATTCTCTCACCGAATTATACACTATTCAGTAAACGTAGAACGATGATAGTAAGTAAGACGACGAGAAAGAAAAAAACCCACACGTTTGCGCCGTACACCTTCCAAGCACAGGCAACTGAAATGTTGAATCCCACCCATTTCAGCGCGTTTGGACGCTTGCAAAAGTCAACAAGAAACAGATATACCAAGAGTTATATTGCTGCAAGTATAGTGACGTTCTAATCAATTAGATCTAATCAATGTTAGTTCTAATCAATGTATAGCAGCTACAACGGTAGTAATGCAAAATAGAATATATAATAGATATGGCTTAGTTGGGTGCTCACGTGCATTTGTGCGCGCACACACACACACACATATATAAGCCATACAATTGGTAAACTACCGGTCTACTTTGTTAGTCAATTAAGTGGCTAGTTAGCAATTGGCCGCCTAATTGGCGGACAATGATGCTAGGCAGTGCGTTATGTGTACGCACTCCGTTTTTCAAATGCTCGTGACCAACACGGCTCTCTAGCGTTCTCTGGCCGTCGTTACCACGTGGACTATTTGTCCAGACTCTGCGCGTATGACTCACGCTGGCTCGGTGACTATGCCAGCGGAGGAGGAGTGTACTTTAGTCAGGTGCACCAACGTATATCTTTGCATTCGGTGCGCAACGTTTAATGCAAATGTTTTTTGTTTGTTTGAAATTTCAGTGACTTCCCGCCGCCTGCGGAGTATCCCAACTACATGCACAATTCGAAGATGATCCAGTACCTGGAGCAGTACTGCGATGCGTACGGAATGAGGCCGTACATACGTATTCGACACGAGGTCACCTCTGTGAGGCCCGCTGAAGACTATGACGAGACCCACCAGTGGATTGTGGCTGTGAAAAATCTTGACACTGGCGAAGAGTCTGAAGACACTTTCGACGGTGTCATGGTTTGCACCGGTCAGTAATGCCTGTCCAGGATTTTGCAGTAGCCTTGCTTTGCTTCCTCTCCGGACAGAATATAGTATTTTGATATCGATAAAGGATAACTGTAGCATCAGAAAAATACTGCCATTATAAGCATATTGAAAGTTATCTTAACGCTGCTGTAATCGTTAGAACTACAAACTATTTCAACTCAATATGTCGTAAAGCAATGCGACGGTTTCTAATTTTGTTACCAAGTATATTTGGCCTCTACTTTCTATTTTGTGCTGTTTTGATACAAAGTTATTTTGCGGAAAGCCCTGCTCGATATGAGATTCCATCTAGATATGCAGCAAAAGTGTTCTGCTTGTTAAACATTTATGTACATAGACAATAAGTTATAAAAATTAATGGATGTGCATAGAACATTAGAATGATGATGGCAGAGGAAAAAGGGGAATTGCCTACAGACAACGCTTAATGTTTTTCTCTCCTATAAAGCCTATCTCGTCATCCATAAGACGGCAGCGGGGCCTATCTAGTGATCACTTTGAATCTGAACGAATCTTCGGGGCGTCCAAGGTTGTACAACATATATCTGTCCATCTATTCACACACCTGTGAGAAGAATTTCTGATTTATGCGCTTGTACTTTCGCATGGCTCTCCCTTAACATGGTGAAAGGTAAAAAAAAGATGAACGCCATGCCATCTGAACATGTAGCAACTACCAGTAAGAGTCATGGAATCGAGCCATCATATCCGATGTGGCTGGCAGCTTTTTGATTGAGGCGGCCTTGTAAAAGTTTCGCAGTCAATTCTGCTGTTTTCCTATATATATATATATATATATATATATATATATATATATATATATATATATATATATATATATAGGCTTTTATTCAGGTAAATACTCTATCTAACTTCAAGTTCTGTGGTGCAAAACAACAGGTCATCACACCTATCCACAGATGCCGAAGTTCCCTGATCAGGAAAAGTTCAAAGGTCGAATCATACACACGCATGACTACAAAAGGCCATTTGGCTTCGAGGATCGCCGGGTGTGCGTCGTAGGAGTCGGTAACTCGGGTGGAGATGCTGCTGTTGAGCTCAGCTCGATCTCTGAACAGGTACAAATCATTTCATGCATATGTAGTTGCTATATATATATATATATATATATATATTAGTTAGGGGTGTATGCACAAATTACCAGATTAGATATTTTTTATATATATACACACACATACATATTCGTATATATGAGAATAGGCAACATGTGACCGTCGAGACGTCTAATTGGTTTAATTTTGTTGTTGTGGGAATACCAAATAGAAAGGATACGTCCAAAAACAGTGTTACTTATCCGTCGGTGTATTGACGATTTTTAAGCCACGCCACCTTAATTCGATGTATTTTTCCATTACTTACCGCGTAATCGCGTAGGTCTGGCACTGCTTATCTGTATCGGATATGCCAAGCATGCATTCAGCAGCTCGAGTGGCAGCAGCACGTTATTTTCAGCTTACACCTTAACGGCCGAGGGTGCTCTGATACCACTAGCTGATTCGGACAAACTCTCAGCCAACATTTAACGTCCACGAAACCGCTCTCTCTCTGGCATTGCTTCATAAGACGGACCCCAATAAATACGAATGTGTAACGATGGGCTAGATAGAACCCGATGATGCACCCTTGTCTCTCCTCCGGTCGCGAGGCACAGGCGACGCCACCGGGCTCGACGAATACCTGATATCTCGACTCTAATCTCTGATATCAAAGTGCATTTGATCGCATTGTTGGTTATTATCTTAGGCCATCTATGTGGGCAAGTTCCCCCGGCGCTACTCGCTGCCGCTAAGCTTACGCCGGCCATACCTCGCTGTTCATCAAAGCAGAGAGAGAGAGAGCTGCCCCTCAGCCTTCACTTTGCCCCACGAGCCGAGCGTGCAATCTCCAATAGGGCCAGCTGACACGCTGGTTCCTGCAGCAACGGCAGTACCAGAAAGCCAGCAAAGCAACTAAGGATGAGGACTGTTCAGCCCGATGGGCGCTGGCAACGTGTGGGTCGAGTCTTCGAAATTCGACCGCCTCAGTTTGACCACTGAGCGAAGCGAGGCGAGGCGACTACTGAGTGCTTTGCTCGATGCACAGTCGATCGTTTAGTTCTCCTTTCCCCTCGTGCATCTGTGAGTGTGAATGTGTTTGTGTGCGCGTTTTATTTTTTTCTCGTTTGTCTCCGGTGCCCCCACAACGGGGCGAAGCAAGGCGAAGATTCCGACAGAAGATTTTCTGATAATCAGCTGCTGGCAGAAGATGCAGTGATGCTCCTTCACCTTGGCCATGATGAGTCGTCGTCGTCGTCGTTGTTGTTGTTGTCGTCGTCCTTGCCGCTGTTGTTGTTGTCGTATTCGCCGCTGTTGTTGTTGTTGTTGTCGTCGTTGCCGCCGCTGTTGTTGTTGTTGTTGTCTACAACTATAAGATCGTGCCAAGCCGCACGTATCTTGTAGTTGTCGAATCCAGAAGGCCAGCGGATGCAGCGTTTGGCTGCAATGCCGCAGCGCATTCACGAGATGTCTACCGCCCTTGTTAGGGTCAGTGCCATCGAGCTACGCTATTACCCCCCCGCCCCCCCGCGCGCCCGCGGTGAGGGTTTAACTGACGTCTGTCCAAGCAGGCGTCATCTACGACCCCCGATGCGACGTCTACGAGACACGTCGCAATCTATACAGGCGTACGATGACGTAGTACTACCCCCAGACTCAACCAGCAGACATAATTGTGCGTGTGTGCACATATGCACTCGTGTAGACACGCCCTCAACGCAGCAAGCACTAGTGCGTATTGAAAATCGAGGTGCAATTTAACTAGTAGGTCGACGTTAACCAAACACGCGTATCGTTTTGGTCGCCGTGTCTATAAATTTTGATCAAGAGTTAGCTTTGGGTAGATCAGTAATCTACTTGCCCGTCTGCTGTTGCCTAGACCGATGGAGTACTTCACATATGGCGTGTATGCAGTGAATATTAAAATTTACTGGGATATTAGTTTACCACATTAAGGCCAAATGTGCTGGAAATATTATCATCACGTGGAGTGGGTTAATTTTATGTCGAATGCCTAACTAGCAGCTGTTTTTTTTAGCGATACCTGCGCTTTCTTTGACTCTTAAATTAATACAATTAAAATTAACTAATTATTTTCTGATCATGATTAATCACGTCCTAAAACGACCCTACCTGCATAATGCGACATTTTGAAACTAAGTCGCAAAGTAGCGAATTCATTAGATTTTGAGCTCGATAAATGTAATGTTTTTACGGTGTTCCCACATTTAAGTGCAAAAAGATATTATACATTTTACGCGCGGTTACCTTGTACACAATAGCAACCGCCATGCAAAGTTGTAAACATGATACAGAATCTAACAAGGCAATACATTTCTCAGCTACACAAGTCCTCAGCATCTATCCGACATCACCCCGTCGTATCGCACTTGAACCAACTCATTTAAAACTTTCAAATTTCAATCCATACCCAACGCGCCGTTCCACAGACAACGATACACTAATCTCAGTAACATTCGTCTTTCTTATCGGACAATGCATGCCATTTTGTGTTATCATTCAAACACACATAGATTCCCAGAGTCTTTCAGATTAGTATTGAGTGGTGTTTGTGTTATTTATTACCATGTTCCTCTAGGATAACCACATATATATATATATATATATATATATATATATATATATATGTGTGTAGTATAATTTGCATATAACATTGAAGTTTACATTGCCCAATACGTGAACCAATCGGGGCTACATCGTCAATCGACGAAACGAAGCTTCCGCCTATGCCCACCAAGGTGCCTGCCCACCGTAGAATGTGTTGAATCTGGGCGATTTGCGCAGGCGGAGGTGGGGTGGGGGAGGGAGAAGGGAGGGAGAAGAGAGGTATGGGGAGGAGCAGGGGCATTGAACACGTGGAGAAGAAAATCATTTCTGAGCGGTGAAGGTTCTTTCGTAGCCCCGCGACGACGACGACGACGTCTACGACCATGATAATGACAATGACACTGACAGCGTTGGTCACGGCCAGATCCGGCGGATGTTCTGGCCGCGCGTTGATGAAGCGCGTGTGAGGTTCTGGTTACGGCGCCGATGGCGGGGGGGGGGGAGGCTTTAGGATAATTTCTGTGCGGTGGCTATGCCGTTGCTGGTTCTGTTGACCCGACCGTTGGGCTGGGAGGGAGTGGGGGGGAGGGGGGAGGTACTTTGAACGTAGTGCCGCACGTGTGCTGACTTCGCATATGGCCCGCACCGCAGCGCTGCCACGCATCGGGTCGGTCGGTCTTCGGTCGCCGCTGGTCAAGACGGCCTGGTGATGGCGACGAAGGCGTCGCTGGTAGTAGTGGTGATGCTGGTGGCGCTAATCTTATGGAAGTGTGGTCATTCATCTCACCAACCACGAGAACCCCCGACGAAGACGCCAGTCACCTACTCTGGCGGACCTTCATTTACGTCTTCTGACTCAATGCATTATGACCACCTCAACAACCAATGAAGCGCGCAGCAGCAGTAGTAATGACTGTAGTGTAGCAGCGGGGGTATTTCTCTACTGACAATCCTTGAACTTCGTGATGATGATGATGATGAGGACGATTGATGTTGGTAGCAGTGTACCGTGTACAGCAGTGTAATAGCAGGGGTACTTCAGAAGCGAATGTGAATGAAATGATTCGCGTGGCCCGTGGACCAATAGGAACGTCATGATGTTGACGATGGTGGCGATCGGTTCACGGCCGGGCGGAACTTGGTCGACTGAAAGGCGGAAGTAACGAAGCGAGTAAGAAGGCAAATCGTGGCTTGGATCGCTGATAGAGAATTGAAGCACTTTCGAAAGCATCCCCCGATGAGCCGCCTGAACTGGTTCAGAAGTACCAGAATTCCAAGCGATTGACTGCTGACGAGCCGGGTCGCATGTAGGTTCCCTTAAGCGGCTAACCATTACTGCAGTGTGCACCACACATGTTTAAACTCCACAGATCTCCTGGAAGGCACTTAGATCAATCGCGCTATGTCATATGTCCTGCTATCGCTATTATTTATCTGATCGTTTTTTAAATGATTTTTATAATAATAATAATAATAATAATAATAATAAATAAAATAAAAAAAAAATATATATATATATATATATATAATATTTTTTATAATAATAATGAATGATTTTTATAGACATTGTTGTCGCTGTTTTTGTACAATGCTGACGTTATACAATGGCGACGTCTTAATACTCGTGCGAGGCATTGTACAATGATGACGTCCTACTTCTCGTGCGACTGCGTGATTTTTTTATGTTTGGTTATTCTGAATCGGCCGAATTCGGCTGAAGCTATCGTGTCACGATGACCGCCACGATGTAGACGTGTCCAGACATGGCAATGACAGTTGCTCACGTTTGTCTTTCTGTCACTCGTCTTGCCTTGTGTGCAGGTGTATCTGTCAACCCGTCGTGGAGCGTGGATTATCCACCGGGTGGGAAAGAATGGCCGTCCGTTTGACATCTCTGTGATGACCCGTCTCGGCAACATTCTCTTCTCGATTCTTCCCTACAACCTGATCTGCTGGTTCTGCGAGAAGAAGATTGAAGCCCGCTTCGATCACGAACTTTACAACATCAAGCCCACGCACAGGTAGGTTCGGTAGTTAGTGGTAGGCGGACGTGCCGAATGTTGCGGAGCGCCGTCACATAGGACTGACGAGATTGCGTTCTGCGATCCGATATGATGCAGATGACGCTGTTTTCGTGGACTCATACAGCACACTGCAACGAAATAGACAATAGGCATAGATACAAGTGATACTTGTTTGTTGTTTTTGTTTAGTCTGTTGTTTTTGCTGCGAACACGAAAACTTAGCATTAGGCGCCGTATCCGTGCAGCTTATACGGAACTCATGTGGTATGTATTTACTAGTTCAAATCGAATTGCTTTTTCATTAGATTGATAGTTATGGCAGGTAGGGCATATAGATTGGCACAACACTCTGTGTGTGTATTTCTTTAAGTATGTGTTGCAGTATATATATATATATATATATATATATATATATTTATATATTAGCGAGAACTCAGGCGTTATTAAATGCAGTTCGTCACTAAAGCACGTTATACATGCATATCAATTTAAGTATATATATATATATATATATATATATATATATATATATATATATAACGGAACAGTGAATATTCAGGAGTCCCTGATCGATTCAGAAATATTACTACTTAAAACTATTAAAAAAAAATTGATGACCTTATAAATTGTTGTAATTTAGTTGAATAATGATACTAAAAGAGAATGATATTTGGTTGTGATAGTGATTTGTTTGTGAGCGCTGGTTGTTTTTATTATTGTGGCTGCCAAGATTTCGCCAAACTAGTTATATCGATATGGAACCGGCTTGCTTACGTTTGTGTTCGTGTGTATGTATGTATGCAAATTTTTGTAGAATCTTCGCTCAGCACGTAATGGTAAATGATGCGCTGCCGAACCGCATCCTCAGTGGCACAATCATCGTAAAGGGCAACATCAAACGCTTCACCGAGAATGGTGTCGTTTTTGAGGGCGAAGCGAAAGAGACTCCTGTTGACGATGTCATCCTTGCAACTGGCTACAAGATAAAGTTTCCCTTCTTCGCTGAAGATGTACGTATATATAAATATATCGATATCTGTATATATATATATATATATATATATATATATATAAACGCTGCCACACACTTTTGCTCCTACAATCTCGATACTTCCAGAACCTGAAATATTAAAAATGTATGCTAATTTATATATATATATATATATAGTGCTACTCACGAGGTCTTGTGTAGTGAGTTTATCATAAGTATATATCTGTAACCCTACAATTGAATAATACATTTGTACATAATAAAGGAAACAATATAATATATATAATAGAAAAAGAGAGGTATATAGATCGATGTTTATACGCACTACATGGTGTGACGCTCTTCTTACTTTACTCCTTCTCTCTCTCTCTTTCTCTCGCTCTCGTTGCCTGTCCTCCGGCTTTCCGCCTCTCTCTGTTCAGCTGGTGGCTTGCGAAGACAACCGCATCGATCTGTACAAGATGGTCTTCGACCCTAACCACCCGACGCTGGCGTTCATCGGTATGGCACAGCCGGTCGGCCCACTGATGCCGATCTCCGAGATCCAGTCGCGCTGGGTGGCCCGCCTGTACGCCGGCAAGCAATCGCTGCCGCCGAAGGCCGTCATGCGTCGCGAAATACTCGCCTACCAGAAGACGATCCGGGCGCGCTTCTTCGAGGGTCCGCGCAACACGATCGAAGTCGACTGGATTCCGTACATGGACGAGATGGCCACGGTGTTGGGCGTCAAGCCGAACATGTTCAAGCTGCTCGTCACGGATCCGCAGCTGTGGAGCACGCTCATGTTCGGCCCCGTCCTGCCGTACCAGTACCGACTCGAGGGCCCGGGCAAGTGGCCCAAGGCCCGCGACGCCCTGCTGACGGCCGAGGAACGAATCGCGGCCGCCCTCCAGACGCGCAAAGTGCCTGTGGCCCGCGGTAAGCCGGGCAACACGTTTGTCGAACTGCTTCCGAATGTTCATGCGCGCGCTTCTGTCGCTCATCTTTATTCTGTTTGTCGGTTCACTTACCTTCATCGCGGTTTAAGTGCACACCGACCTTGGCGCGACAGTAGTCCGTCATTGTTTCTTGTATGCATATAGGACAGAGCGTTGATCCTATAAACGACAATAGACGCATATATATATATATATATATATATATATGAGGTACATTCATGCACGCAATCATGCATGCTCCTATCCATCCATATGTCAGTAGCGAGCGTATAAAGCTACGGCATTGCGTACGCGGCAATATCTGCCTATCTGCCAGGGCAAACTAATGTGATGTGTTATCTTGTGCTCCTACAATATGACGTTCAACTTTTGTATAAGATAATTGTTAAATGATAGCTCAATGTGCTAGCGAGGGTAGACGCCGCACTTAGCTATTAGCTAGGCGAGCGGATCCGTGAAACAAGGATCAAAGGGAGATCCAATGCGTGGCATTGTATGTTAGCCCCATTAGTTGGCACGTTCGCTGTTGACACGCTTGACACGAACACGGCGCGCTGGGGCCACATAAAACAGACGAGTACACCTATTCTACATGTACATATTTATACGTGCTCCAACATGCAACATACAAACAGAGACACATCTCTGCAATCACACAAAAGCTACATTACATACATATAACTGTTACAGTAATAGTACGATACCAGTACTAATACTGCTAACTTTTTGAATCTTGATTTATTCCACATACTTGTGTGGTCGTATTGCGTGGAACACGTATAATCGATGTCGTTCACATGAAACCTCCAGACATGACAATAATAAATATCCTTACTTTGAATTGTAGTTCCTTTTTTGTGTCATTATTACAGCACCGACACGCTGTATTTTATGATCATAGGATAAAGTAGATTTAGAGAAAAATGCACTAGTAATCAATCGCACGACACTGCATTATAGCAGATTATTCTGCATGTCTTTTGCCTCTCCTAAATTTCTAGCTAAATGAATTGCTCTTTATTGTTTTGTGCCTACCTTGGATCACTGAGCCTGGAGTCCTAAGTGTAGGAGCTAGAATCGGTGGTGTCGCCCATGCGGCCAAGTGGTCTTCTAGCACTGAAAACGCGAATAGGCGTCGCAGTGCTTTAATTGGAAAGGTCTGCATGCCGCTGTATGCAAGTAGGACATGGGCAGAGCGTTCTTGTAAGCGACAGCTGCGCCGTGCTATATCTCGACTTCCGGCGACTACGACGAATGCAATCACAGGAGCTGTTGGCGCATCAAATCTTTACAACGGAAAATCTTCACTCCCACTAGGTATGCTGAAGTCTTTCCGATTTCTGGCAGCAAAATGACCCATTGAAACGCGGGTGGAGGCAAGGTCTTCTGCTATCTACTCATATCTACTATCTTCTACGACATATTCAAACCGCCGTCGAACACAGCACTATAGGACGAAAATACGAGAGTCCCGGAAGGGTACTCAAGTGACCGTCCATTGAGTCCGGCCGGGAAATGTTTGGGTTTCCAAATAGCACGTACTTCAGTTTGCCTCCCAGTTAGCCAAGGTTAGCCGTCGGAGCCTAAACAGGCCGCTGTGCGATATATTGCACTAGTTAATCGGTGAACAAATGTTTGTATATCTATGCACGTTTAAAGAATGTCTCAGAATATGATACGTTTGGTGCCGTGCGATATATTTGGTGTCGAGTTCGACCATGTAGAGACTCTACGAGACAAGCATCCCTGCGCGCCAGCGGACTTGAGGTGAACGGGTCCCCCTGCTGAATCATTTTCTGTGGAAAGCATTCTTGTGTCAAGAGTATATAAACTGCGCAGTGCAAAGCTTTCCATAAGCTCCGCTGCGGGCCTCGACTTTATCAGACCAAGGCTTCTTCAAAATTTACTTTCTCGCGCAGTGGGTAAAAGAGCGGAGGCTTTGGCTGGTGAACTTGCGAAACTTATCGAAATTTTACTACGAAGGGAGCCGCCAACGGATCTCGTAGCTCTCGTATTTGTATTTTTGCTTTAAAAAAGAAGGATGGGACAATCCGCACACTTGAAGCAGCAAAGATTGTCTGGTGGAGCAATACGCCGCAAATCGGCAAAACGATAGGTGAACACCAGCTTGCCTTTGCTACTAGAAGTGGCGATCCATGCTGCACAAGCGTATCTTCAATCCAGATCAGGAAACATAGTAATGGTCAAACTAGATTTTCAGGGTTCAAATGCTTTCAGCGTTCGACATGACCACCTTCAAGCCTTTCTGCTCGCGGCAAAACGAGGCCTAAACATTCCAGACGCTGCTCGGTCACAGGTTCCGCGGTGTTCGGATCAGTGTCTAGTACCTGGCAAAAGGCGTCAAGGATACTAGATTCCCCAGCTGTCAAACGGTTACGTACTCTACTAGAGGATTCTAAGAAATGTTTTTTAGCATGCTTTGGAACACCCCTTCTGAGGATTCGATTTCGCAGGCAAGCTGGGCCGCGCCGTTGCACGATCTACGTCAAGCCTACCTTACTGATTCAGCAGAAAACAAGGTGGACAAAGCACGCTTTTGAGCAGTTTCATCTGGTGGTGCTGGTGCATGACTAAATGCTCTACCATGTGCTTTCGTTAAAACCTTCGTAGAGGACGTGTCGTCGTCAGTACCTGCCTTGGGCTCTCACTAGTCAAGGGACATGAATGCAGCTGTGACGAGAAGGTCTCACGAGTAGGTCACCATGGCTAGTTCTGCATCCGCAGCTTAGGCCGTAGGACGAGGCACGCTGCTTTAAATGATACCCTGGCCCGTGTTCTAAGCTCTTCTGGCTGCCCCTGTGTTGTCGAAGTTGCGCCGGCAATAACAATAATTAAGCCGCAAGCAAATATCATCGCGCAGTTTGGCTAGCGGTACCTCTCTATGTTTCTACCTGCTTACGTTTCGAAGTGTAGTGGAAAAATAAAAAAATGCCAAATAATAATAATAATAATCGTGTCGTAATAAACGTCGTATTACCAAACAATCCACGGCCGAAAAGCAGTGCAACTTGAATGATGTAACGCTCCCATACTAAACTGCCTCTGGGATGAAGACCTACCTGACGAACCGACTGGATCCGGCTAGAGTCAATGTAACTGTGAACTTTGGATTTTTGTAAAACTTTTTTAGTATTTTTTCATTGATGAACGTCGCTACGGCACTCTTTCTCTGTGCATTCGTGGAAATACGTTGGCAGAAAAAGCTTTCGGCTCGAATATACCCAACCGCGGCTTCGAACCGACCTTGTGTACTACCTTTATGCAAACTTACCGAGCAAGATGACTTCGTGGCAAAGCCTTTGCCTTGCAATCGGGAGGACTGGGATCGAGACCCAGACTGGCCATTCTTAAATTGGTTTGCATGGTTTCCAATTTAGACAAGGTAAATGCCGGAGTGGATTACAAATTAGCCATGACATGAAAAAACCGTTCACGGGCACTAGCCTTACGAAATATCTTAAACAAAAACTTGTGCTACACCTTGTGTAATCATTGTGTTCTTGGGTAGCGGGCCCTGTTCGCCGTGAATTGAAGGCCAGGGATGCAAAGTCGTTTGTGTGTCGTAGCTCCGAGTACTTGTGATTTTTTCTATCCAGCCATGGCCGTCTTATAACTAACTGTCTTAGAGCCAAAGGCAACGTACTACACACTATACTTGGAAAACATACAAGATACATCTAACAACGCAAATCATTTATTCAGATATTTTACTATGAATGATACGCCTCTAAAATAGATAGCATACTATACTGAGCAATCCGCATAGTACAAGCCTATCTGCAAACTTATTCTAAGCGTATATAAACTACTGTTCGCAATCATGTTCTTTTCTCCAATTTATTGTTTTTGTTTTGGAAGGTTTTGAGAATGCTTCGATTTGACATGCAGATAATATAACCTGCTTGCTTAAACACTGCCTAAAATGACTGCATTTAGTTTTTTTTAATTGCTTGCCTAAATTTTAAGAGTTGTATGCGCGCAAAAACCTTAAAAATAAACGTCAACTTTGAAATTGCAGTAGTGCAGTCAACCGAGTATTTTAAACTATCAGGCCTTACTTAAGACTAAATGCGGGAGTGAGCAAACCGTGTGGGCACAGTCCGCGGTTTAACTACCTCTGTAGAGCCGTGCGTTGAGCTCAGCTTGATGCAATACTGCAATACGTTATAGTCTATCCAGGTATGTAACAGGTTTGTGTTATTTTGAAAAGTTAGTGTCATTGCACGCACCGGGATGAACGTACTTCGATAGGCACGAGGCCTCACGCCTGCCCGGGGCCGCACAATAACGTACAAGAAGCTTTCTGGCTGCACTAGATCAAGTCCCGTCGACTCGGCTAGACTGAACTCACTTTTCATGGAGATGTTCTTCGTCAATGACGCAGTCGTTGGCAAACTCGAACTTTATCACGTAGAATGGAATGAGGATACAGCCACCCTACATGATATTCTCAGCTCGAAGTTTTCCATTGAGAAAATGATGGTTCTGGCCGTGCAACAACTTCAATCACACAAGGCCACGGGGCCAGGCGGTATCCACAATGTATATGTGCGGGAGGTTCTGGTGCTAGACCCGTATTCGACATCCTTATTTGACAGTTTATTATAGCAGCCTATTTAACAGAAATTACATCTAATTTCTCTACCGCCGCAACTCTTCTCACAGCGTAACAACCGTGCCGTGCATTTAATCACGTTGTGTGCAATGTAGTAGGATATCATGAAAATTGTATCGTTTTTAAGTTTACCAGTTTTGTTTTATTGTTATAATATACATGATAATTTTAGGTAATAAGTAATAATTTTAGTTGATAAACTGAATTAATAATAGTGACATCTAGTCATATCATACTTTAGTTACTGAAGTACCACTTTTGATGGTGCGTTCGCAAGTCTTCTTGACAAGCTCTACACTGTTTAATATGATGCCATGCAAATTTGACTTAGGTTTTGGCAGAATTGTACGCCTGGCATATTCAATCGACACACGTTTTTAATTATCAGCGAACTCTACTTGTATAAGCATGCTATGATGGTTTTTTAGAAACTTCCGCAACTAATTTCCAACAAATGTAGTATTTAATGCTGCTTTAAGTCAAAATACTAACCTTGAATATGAGATTTTTATGGTTCCCTTAACCAAGTGTGACAACGGTTATTAGATGGAACCGGTCTAGGAGCAGGCTGGTTCTGAGAAAGAGCTGGTTATAAGAACGATCTTGTTCTTAAAACGAGCTGGTTCTAAAAGCGAGCTGGTTCTTAGAACCAGCTGGTTCTGAGAAGGAGTTGGTTCTAAGAACGAGCTGGCTCTAGGAACGAGCTGGTGTAAAAACGACCTGGGTCTAAGATCGAGCTGGTTCTAAAAAAGAGCTGGTTGTAAGAACGAACTGGTTCTAAGAAAGAGCTGGTTTTAAGAACGAGCTGGTGCTAAACACAAGCTGGTTCTAAAAACAAGCTGGTCCTAAGAACGAGCTGGTTCTAAGAACTAACCTGTTCTAAGAACGAGCTGTTTGTAAGAATGAGCTGGTTCTAAGAATGAGCTGGTTCTAAGAACGAACCTGTTCTAAGAACGAGCTGGTTGTAAGAACGAGCTGATCCTAAAAACGAGCGGGTTGTAAGAACGAGCTGGTCCTAAAAACGAGCTGGTCCTAAGAACGAGCTGGTCCTAAGAACGAGCTGGTTCTAAGATCGAGCTGGTTTAAAGAACGAGCAGATTTAAAGAACGAACCTGTTAGAAGTACGAACCTGTTTTAAGAACGAGCTAGTTCTAAAAACGAATCTGTTCTAAGAACGAGCTGGGTCTAAAAACGAACCTGTTCTTAGAGCAAGCTGGGTCTAAGAACGGGCTGGCGTTAAGAACGAGATGGTGTTAAGAACAAACCTGTTGTAAGAACGAGCCGGTTTTAAGAACGAGCCTGTTCTAAGAACGAGCTGGTTCTAAGAACGAGCTGGTTTAAGAACGAGGTGGTTCTAAGAACGAGATGGTTTTAAAAATGAGCTGGTTCTAAGAACGAGCTGGTTCTAAAAACGAACCCGTTGTAAGAACGAGCTGGTTCTAAGAACGAACCTGTTTTAAGAATGAGCTGGTTTTAAGAACAAACATGTTCTAAGAACGAACCTGTTCTAAGACCGAGCTGGTTCTAAGAACGAATCTGTTCTAAGAACGAACCTGTTCTAAGCACGGGCTCGTTTTAAGAACGAGCTGGTTCTAAGAACGGGCTGGTTCTAAGAACGAGCTGGTTCTAAGAACGGGCTGGTTCTAAGAACGAGCTGGTTCTAAGAACGGGCTGGTTCTAAGAACGAGATGGTTTTAAGAACGAACCTGTAGTAAGAACGAGATGGTTTTAAGAACGAGCCTGTAGTAAGAACGAGCTGGTTTTAAGAACAAACTTGTTCCAAGCACGAGCTGGTTATAGAACGAGGTGGTTCTAAGAACGAGATGGTTTTAAGAACGAACCTGTTGTAAGAACGAGCTGGTTTTAAGAACAAACTTGTTCCAAGAACGAGCTGGTTATAGAACGAGGTGGTTCTAAGAACGAACCTGTTCTAAGAACGAGCTGGTTCTAAGAACGAATCTGTTCTGAGCACGAGCTGGTTTTAAGAACAAACTTGTTCCAAGAACGAGCTGGTTATAGAACGAGGTGGTTCTAAGAACGAGATGGTTTTAAGAACGAACCTGTTGTAAGAACGAGCTGGTTTTAAGAACAAACTTGTTCCAAGAACGAGCTGGTTATAGATCGAGGTGGTTCTAAAAACGAAATGGTTCTAAGAACGAGGTGGTTCTAAGAACGAACCTGTTATAAGAACGAGCTGCTTCTAAGAGCGAATCTGTTCTGAGAACGAGCTGGTTCTAAGAACGAACCTGTTCTAAGAATGAGCTGGTTCTAAGAACGAGCTGGTTCTAAGAACGAGCTGGTTCTAAGAACGAGCTGGTTCTAAGAACGAGATGGTTCTAAGAACGAGCTGGTCCTAAGAACGAGCTGGTTTTAAGAACAAGCATGTTCTAAGAACGAACCTGTTCTAAGGACGCGCTGGTTCTAAGCACGAACCTATTCCAAGAACGAACCTGTTCTAAGAACGAGCTGGTTCTAAGAACGAGTCTGTTTTAAAAACGAGCTGCTTTTAAGAACAAGCTGGTTTTAAGAACGAGCTGGTTTTAAGAACAAACATGTTCTACGAACGAACCTGTTCTAAGACCAAGCTGGTTCTAAGAACGAATCTGTTCTAAGAACGAACCTGTTCTAAGCACGGGCTCGTTTTAAAAACGAGCTGGTTTTAAGAACGGGCTGGTTCTAAGAACGAGCTGGTTATAAGAACGGGCTGGTTCTAAGAACGAGATGGTTTTAAGAACGAACCTGTAGTAAGAACGAGATGGTTTTAAGAACGAGCCTGTAGTAAGAACGAGCTGGTTTTAAGAACAAACTTGTTCCAAGCACGAGCTGGTTATAGAACGAGGTGGTTCTAAGAACGAGATGGTTTTTAAGAATGAACCTGTTGTAAGAACGAGCTGGTTTTAAGAACAAACTTGTTCCAAGAACGAGCTGGTTATAGAACGAGGTGGTTCTAAGAACGAACCTGTTCTAAGAACGAGCTGGTTTTAAGAACGAATCTGTTCTGAGCACGAGCTGGTTTTAAGAACAAACTTGTTCCAAGAACGAGCTGGTTATAGAACGAGGTGGTTCTAAGAACGAGATGGTTTTAAGAACGAACCTGTTGTAAGAACGAGCTGGTTTTAAGAACAAACTTGTTCCAAGAACGAGCTGGTTATAGATCGAGGTGGTTCTAAAAACGAAATGGTTCTAAGAACGAGGTGGTTCTAAGAACGAACCTGTTTTAAGAACGAGCTGGTTCTAAGAGCGAATCTGTTCTGAGAATGAGCTGGTTCTAAGAACGAACCTGTTCTAAGAATGAGCTGGTTCTAAGAACGAACCTGTTCTAAGAACGAGCTGGTTCTAAGAACGAGCTGGTTCTAAGAACGAGCTGGTTCTAAGAACGAGATGGTTCTAAGAACGAGCTGGTTCTAAGAACGAGCTGGTTTTAAGAACAAGCATGTTCTAAGAACGAACCTGTTCTAAGGACGCGCTGGTTCTAAGAACGAACCTATTCCAAGAACGAACCTGTTCTAAGAACGAGCTGGTTCTAAGAACGAGTCTGTTTTAAGAACGAGCTGGTTTTAAGAACAAGCTGGTTTTAAGAACGAACTGGTTTTAAGAACAAACATGTTCTAAGAACGAACCTGTTCTAAGACCGAGCTGGTTCTAAGAACGAATCTGTTCTAAGAACGAACCTGTTCTAAGCACGGGCTTGTTTTAAAAACGAGTTGGTTCTAAGAACGGGCTGGTTCTAAGAACGAGTTGGTTCTAAGAACGGGCTGGTTCTAAGAACGAGCTGGTTTTAAGAACAAACTTGTTCCAAGCACGAGCTGGTTATAGAACAAGGTGGTTCTAAAAACGAGATGGTTTTAAGAACGAACCTGTTTTTTTTTCACCGTTCGATACGGTGGAGTTCGGTCGTGTTTCGTGTTGGCTCCCGTAAAATCAACTATTACGAGAGGCTTGATTGTGATTTTCGTAGTGATAATCGCATCATCTAGACTTTCCATAGTAAGTGTTCGAACAGTGCACACCACACGCCTGGAGGCACTCTGGTTACTCTTCAGGGGGTCCTGACTTCTTCAGAGCTCTCTGTCAGCTGTGTTCGATTTGCTGATGTCATCGCTAGCCATACGGCTGTGACCAACCTGCGGCGGGGATCGCTACTGCTTACGTGTGGGTTAGGCTTGTGGAGCTGTCGTGGCCTGGTGGTAGCGTCTGCGACTGCCAGGTGCGAAGTCCCGGTTCAAATCCCAAGTGTAGCATTTTTTTTTTTAGAATTTATTTTTGTCCTTAGACATTTAAAAGCCTAGGACAATGCCGGGGGAATCCAGCGGCAGTAAGCCGCCTGACAGTTTGGATATCTCCAAGCTTAGAAGCACAATTGCCAAGGAGTCACCAATCGCGGCCAAAGCCGGTGTCTCAAAGCCAGTCGGCAGCAGGGCTGGTGGCGCATCCTCTGAAGCATCAAAAGTCAACTCCAGTAAAGGTGCCGAAACGTCGGAGGTTGTGGAAGAAGGTGCAGCGCCAGGGTGTAAGCGAAAAAAGATTACAGGTTGCAATAAACCTGACGAAGCATTTACGCTGGTGGTGTCAAAGCGTGAGCAGAGGACTATATCTCGCGAGCAACGTCAGTTGGACAAACTGAGAGTGGATGCGTCGAGCGGTCTACTCAACGCGTTTAAAGTAGTCATCCGGAGAAAAGCAAACGAAGATCCTGCTTCAAGTGAGTTCGCAGATGGCACATTGCTACGGTTATGTAAGGCTATTCATTCCAATTGCCCTGACTGCAAGATATCAAGCAGTAAAGCCGCTATATCTGTATGGGTAAACTCAGAGGATGCTGCCAGAAAGCTTACGCAACTTTCTGCAATAGGGTCGATACCCGTCACGGTGACCTGCCCGGCTCTAACCTCATTCAAGGCGAGAATTCAAGGCGTCGATGTTGCATTTACAGACGACGAGATACGCGAAGAGCTAGCAGATTGCGGTGTGGTGCACGCTCGACGTTTATTCCGCACCGGCCACGCTGGTAAAACCCCACTCAGCAAAGTGATACTGACATCTGACCGCCAACCGCCGGTATCTGTCTTCCTGGGGTACAAAACCCATTCAGTCGTACTGGAGCCTGAGCAACCAAAATTATGCTACAATTGTCAGCGAGTGGGACATCTAGCGGACAGGTGCACTCTTCGCAAAGCCTGCAAGAAATGTGGAGAATCTGATCATTTGGCATCCAGTTGCACCAAACAATCAAAATGTGTAAACTGTGGTGGCCCTCACGCGGCCGGATCGCCTTTTTGTCCGCGTGTGGCTTACCTCCGTGAGCGTAACAAGATTATCATGGAGGCCAGAGTTCTTCAGCAAGTTAAGGCAGCGCACCCGAGTGCATCGATTACGGAAGGACCTGACGTCGCAGCCACTGTCGCAGAAAACGCACAAACTGGTTGTTCTGACAATAGCAAAGGTTCCTACGCAGCAGTTCTCAGGGGCATATCTGCCACGCAAGAAAGCACCTTGCCTCAGCTGCTTCTTCCTAATCCGCGACCGTTACCAAAGCCCAAACAAAAGCAAGCCAAGGCATACAGGAGTCGCCAAGTTCGGCCGCGGCGCGCTTCTAAATTTATCACGAAGAGAAAGATCTATTCCAAGACGCCGCGCAGAGATGTTGAAGGCGCCTTAACAGACGTCGCTCTGATGCTAGAGGGCATCAGTCCTGATTTGGCGGCAACTTTGAAGACGATTGCAGAGGCCCTAAAACCTCTCTTGGCCCTCCTTTCACTTGCAGAGAAGCTCAAAGCCTTCACATCATAATGCCAGACAACGAGAACCCAAACGGAAGGGAGGCCGATCATGCTTTTGTTGTCAATGACCCCAACAGGGCCACATGTCCTGTGTGTAGAGGTATCTTCACGAGGAGGGGTCTTGCCAGGCATATATCGGTCAAACACGCCGATGCCGTCAACAGGCCGTCCACATCCCACCAGGCTCTAGCAGAAGACCTTGATGTTAACACACTACTCATCGATATCCAGGCAAACATGCGTCATGCCAAACTGTTACGCATTTTACCTAAATCTGTGCGGTCTACTGTTGCGGAGGAGCTTACTAAGGTCTGTCTAAATGTTGCTAAGGACAACGACCTCTTCGCCTGGTACTCCTTGTTCTCCTTCGCTCCAGTCGTGTTGCGACTCCCTCGAGCCAGGAATGATGCTCAATCCCTGTCTGTACTGGTCAGGAAGAACCTACGCGACTTTTCATCAGGATTAAGGCTCAGGGATCTGACACACGAGGGATCAGGACGCAAAGTAATAGCCCACCTTGACGATGACCTCCCCAGACGAGTGAAGGTCAAGCTGTCAGAAGGCGACATCTCCGGTGCTGCCAGATTGATGAGCTCCCAGGATATGCTAGCGCCAGCCAACGAAAATACAGAAGCTCTCCGCTCCAAACATCCCGATGCGCCTACGGATCTCTCCATGCCCACACCGCCGGCAGTCACACTGCCTTCTTTAACCCCACGTGAAGAGATACTGAGTGCGATGAACACATTTAGCAGAAGTTCAGCTGCCGGCTTAGACTTCATACGACCCCGTCTGTTGCAGGACTTGTTGTCTGGTGCGCTGGGCAGCACGGCCGGTCGACTAGCGGACGCCATTGCTAAAGTGGTGGATGTACTCAGATGGGGCTCGCCCCCGTCTTGTCTTTTACCACTCATCTTTGGGGCAAGAATGTTTGCATTAAAAAAAAAGATGGCTCGTTACGTCCAATCGCCTGTTCCTCAGTCATTCGCAGACTGGCGGCCAAAATCGGCTGCTACGATAATAGGGAAACTATTTCAGCAACAATTGGCCAACACCAGCTAGGATTCGCTACCCCGGGGGGTACAGAGGTAGTAGTCCACTGTGCCCGTGCATTTTTGCAATCGCGCAAAGTGCCAACGGTGATGGTCAAGCTAGACTTCCGAAACGCCTTTAATAGCGTCCGGAGAGACCATTTGCTTCGAGCCGTCAAGTCGTGGGCACCATTACTGTTTCACCAGACGAACCTGGCCTATGGTTCAGAACCATCCCACCTGGTAATACCCCACAGCGCTATGCTATCGCAGACAGGTCTTCAGCAGGGTGATCCCCTGGGTCCCCCACTTTTTTGCTTATGTATCAAGGAATTGGTGGATTCACTGCAGTCCCCCCTTAATGCCTGGTACTTAGATGACGGGGTTCTGGGCGGGGATCTCCCGACCGTACTTGACGACATACGGAAAGTTATTGAATTTGGTGCTATTAGCGGTCTGACATTAAACCCGGTCAAATGTGAAGTGTATGTCACAACCCACGACGAAGTTGAGCCGGTAGATTTAACTAACCTTTTTGACTTACTTCCCGGCTGTCGCGTAGTAGACAAGGTTAACTTGGAGCTGCTAGATGTCCCCTTGTTGCCGGAAGGCATTGCAAAGGCATTAGACAGTCGAAGAGACAAACTTGACTTCGCGGTGGGCAGACTACCTTAATTGGGGGCCCACTGCGGCTTATTTCTTCTTAGATCTTGTTTTTCAGCCACGAGGTTAACACACCTGCTTAGAAGCTGCAACATGTTTTTATCACGAGAGCTTTTACAGCCATTTAATGGACTTAGCTTAGACATTTTAGAGATCATACTAAATCTTAAGCTGACCGCTGCGGCAAGGGAACAGGTAATGCTCCCGGTTTCTTTAGGCGGCCTAGGTATGCCCGACGCGGTCATGATGGCAGGACCTGC
Source organism: Dermanyssus gallinae (assembly GCA_003439945.1). Classification (NCBI taxonomy): domain Eukaryota; kingdom Metazoa; phylum Arthropoda; class Arachnida; order Mesostigmata; family Dermanyssidae; genus Dermanyssus; species Dermanyssus gallinae. The sequence continues at coordinate 17,448 of QVRM01003732.1, read as the reverse complement.
AATCGTGTCGTCATGGACCCAGGCGGCGGACAGGGTTAAAGCATTATTGGCTAGTGACGGGTGGGACGCCTATAACGGTGAACTTCAAAGACTGACCGGCGAATTGTCGTTGTTATTTGATTCTCCTCCCGACGATAGGGCAAACCAGGACAAATGGACAACCCCTCTACAAGAAAAGCGACTAGCAAACCTGATTAATAGAGCGCCTTCTGTTGCTGATAAAGCCAGGCTTCGAGCTGTTAGTAGTCAGGGGGCTGGGGCTTGGCTACACGCCCTACCACGTCCGCGAATTGGGACTCTGTTGGACGACGAGACCACGCGCATAAGCGCAGGGCTGCGGCTTGGTGTTGACCTAGTCGTGCCCCACCGATGTCGTTGTGGTGATTTTGTGGACGCGTTGGCACATCATGGCCTGTCATGCGCGTTAAGTGCAGGCCGACGAGCACGTCACTCCGCTCTAAATGACACGTTTAGTCGCGCACTTCGATCTGCCGGCTTCCCATGTGTTCTAGAGCCCCTGAATCTATCGAGGGATGACGGAAAAAGACCTGACGGCCTGACTCTGACGCCCTTTGAGCGTGGCCGCATGCTTGTTTGGGACGCAACTGTTACCGACTCATTAGCCCCTTCGATGGTCGGTGCAGGTGCGGACCGAGCAGGTCATGCTTCCAGGTTAGCTAAGGCTAACAAATGCAGAAAATATTCCAGTGTGGATTATCCGCACGAATTTTGTCCGTTGGCTTTCGAGACTATGGGAACTGCAGGCCCCCTTACGCTCAAACTGATTCAACGCCTAGGCAGAAGCCTTAATCTTTCGACAGGAGACTCGAGAGCATCCGAATTCTTGCGTCAGAGGCTGTCGCTCGACATTCAACGAGGAAATGCAGCGTCTGTTCGGGGCACATTGTTGAACTGGGCTAACCCTGGGTTAGAGAACCCGTAATCACACGTTCGCGTGGAGACAATTGTCCACTCCAAAGTGCTTACATAGCAAAGAACGAACCTGTTGTAAGAACGAGCTGGTTTTAAGAACAAACTTGTTCCAAGAACGAGCTGATTATAGAACGAGGTGGTTCTAAGAACGAACCTGTTCTAAGAATGAGCTGGTTCTAGGAACGAATCTGTTGTGAGCACGAGCTGGTTTTAAGAACAAACTTGTTCCAAGCACGAGCTGGTTATAGAACAAGGTGGTTCTAAAAACGAGATGGTTTTAAGAACGAACCTGTTGTAAGAACGAGCTGGTTTTAAGAACAAACTTGTTCCAAGAACGAGCTGATTATAGAACGAGGTGGTTCTAAGAACGAACCTGTTGTAAGAACGAACTGGTTCTAAGAACGAATCTGTTCTGAGCACGAGCTGGTTTTAAGAACAAACTTGTTCCAAAAACGAGCTGGTTATAGAACGAGGTGGTTCTAAGAACGAGTTGGTTTTAAGAACGAACCTGTTGTAAGAACGAGCTGGTTTTATAACCAAACTTGTTCCAAGAACGAGCTGGTTATAGATCGAGGTGGTTCTAAAAACGAAATGGTTCTTAGAACGAGGTGGTTCTAAGAACAAACCTGTTCTAAGAATGAGCTAGTTCTAAGAACGAACCTGTTCTAAGAACGAGCTGGTTCTAAGAACGAGCTGGATCTAAGAACGAGATGGTTCTAAGAACGAGCTGGTTCTAAGAACGAGCTGGTTTTAAGAACAACCATGTTCTAAGAACGAACCTGTTCTAAGGACGCGCTGGTTCTAAGAACGAACCTATTTTAAGAACGAACCTGTTCTAAGAACGAGCTGGTTCTAAGAACGAGTCTGTTTTAAGAACGAGCTGGTTTTACGAACGAGCTGGTTCTCAGAACGAACCTGTTTTAAGAACGAGCTGGTTCTAAGAACGAGCATGTTCTAAGAACGAACATGTTCTAAGAACGAGCTGGTTCTAAGTACAGGCTAGTTATAAGAACGACCTGGTTCTAAGAACGGGATGATTTTAAGAACGAACCTCTTGTAAGAACGAGCTAGTTCTAAGAACGAACCTATTATAAGAATGAGCTGGTTCTACAAACGAACCTGTTTTAAGAACGAGCTGGTTGTAAGAATGAGTTGGTTCTAAGAACGAACCTGTTTTAAGAACGAGCCTGTTCTAAAAACGAGCTGATTTTAAGAACAAGCTGGTTCTAAGAACGAGCTGGTTCTAAACACGAGCTGGTTCTAAGAACGAGCTGGCTTTACGAACAAGCTGGTTCGATGAAGGAGCCGGTTCCAAGAAAGAGCTGGCTGTACGAACGAACCTGTTCTATGAACGACCTGGTTCTGAAAACGAGGTGATTTTAAGAACGAACCTGTTGTGAGAACGAGCTGGTTTTAAAAACAAACTTGTTCTAAGAACGAGGTGGTTCTAAAAACGAGGTGGTTCTAAGAACGAGGTGGTTTTAAAAACGAACCTGTTATGAGAACGAGCTGGTTCTAAGAACGAATCTGTTCTGAGAACGAGCTGGTTCTAAGAACGAGCTGGTTCTAAGAACGAATCTGTTCTGAGAACGAGCTGGTTCTAAGAACGAACCTGTTTTAAGAACGAGCTGGTTGTAAGAACAAGCATGTTCTAAGAACGAGCTGGTTCTAATAACAAATCTGTTGTATGAACGAGCTGGTTCTAAGAACAAGCTGGTTCTGAGAACGAGCTGGTTCTAAGAACGAACCTGTTGTATGAACGAGCTGGTTCTAAAAACGAATCTGTTGTATGAACGAGCTGGTTCTAAGAACGAATCTGTTGTATGAACGAGCTGGTTCTAAGAACGAGCTGGTTCTGAGAACGAGCCGATTCTAAGAACGAACCTGTTTTTAGAACGAGCTAGTTGTAAGAATAAGCATGTTCTAAGAACGAACCTGTTCTGAGAACGAGCTGGTTTTAATAACGAATCTGTTGTATGAACGAGCTGGTTCTAAGAACAAGCTGGTTCTAAGAACAAGCTGGTTCTAAGAACGAGCTGGTTCTGAGAACGAGCTGGTTCTAAGAACGAACCTGTTCTTAGAACGCGCTGGTTCTAAAAACGAACCTATTCTAAGAACAAACCTGTTGTAAGAACGAGCTGATTCTAAGAACGAGTCTGTTTTAAGAACGAGTCTGTTTTAAGAACGAGCTGTTTTTAAGAACGAGCTGGTTCTAAGAACGAGCTGGTTCTAAGAACGAACCTGTATAAGAACGAGCTGGTTCTAAGAACGAACATGTTCTAAGAACGAACATGTTCTAAGAACGAGCGGGTTCTAAGTACAGGCTGGTTATAAGAACGACCTGGTTCTAAGAAAGGAATGGTTTTAAGAACGAACCTCTTGTAAGAACGAGCTAGTTCTAAGAACGAACCTAATATAAGAACGAGCTGGTTCTACGAACGAACCTGTTCTAAGAACGAGCTGGTTCTACGAACGAACCTGTTCTAAGAACGAACCTGTTTTAAGAACAAGCTGGTTCTAAGAACGAGCTAGTTTTAAACACGAGCTGGTTCTAAACGAGCTGAGTGTACGAATTAACCTGTTTTAAGAACGAGCTGGTTCTAAGAACGAGATAGTTTTATGAACGAGCTGGTTCTGAGAACGAGCTGGCTCAAAGAACGAGCTGGTTCTAAGAACGAGCTGGCTTTACGAACGAGCTGGCTCGGTGAAGGAGCCGGTGTAAGAAAGAGCTGGTTCTGAGAACGAGCTGGCTCAAAGAACGAGCTGGTTCTAAGAACGAGCTGGCTTTACGAACGAGCTGGCTCGATGAAGGAGCCGGTTCTAAAAAAGAGCTGGCTGTAAGAACGAACCTGTTCTATGAACGACCTGGTTCTGAAAACGAGGTGCTTTTAAGAACGAACCTGTTGTAAGAACGAGGTGGTTCTAAGAATGAGGTGGTTCTAAAAACGAGGTGGTTCTAAGAATGAGGTGGTTCTAAAAACGAGGTGGTTCTAAGAACGAGGTAGTTTTAAGAACAGACCTGTTCTAAGAACGAGCTGGTGTTGAGAACGAGCTGGTTCTAAGAACCAATCTGTTCTGAGAACGAGCTGGTTCTAAGAAGGAACCTGTTCTAAGAACGAGCTGGTTTTAAGAACGAGCTGGTTCTAAGAACGAATTTGTTCTGAGAACAAGCTGGTTCTAAGAAAGAACCTGTTTTAAGAACGAGCTGGTTGTAAGAACAAGCATGTTTTAAGAACGAACCTGTTTTAAGAACGAGCTGGTTCTAAGAACGAATCTGTTCTGAGAACGAGCTGGTTCTAAGAAGAAACCTGTTTTAAGAACGAGCTGGTTTTAAGAACGAGCTGGTTCTAAGAACGAATTTGTTCTGAGAACGAGCTGGTTCTAAGTACAGGCTGGTTATAAGAACGACCTGGTTCTAAGAAAGGAATGGTTTTAAGAACGAACCTCTTGTAAGAACGAGCTAGTTCTAAGAACGAACCTATTATAAGAACGAGATGGTTCTACGAACGAACCTGTTCTAAGAACGAGCTGGTTCTACAAACGAACCTGTTCTAAGAACGAACCTGTTTTAAGAACAAGCTGGTTCTAAGAACGAGCTGGTTTTAAACACGAGCTGGTTCTAAACGAGCTGAGTGTACGAATTAACCTGTTTTAAGAACGAGCTGGTTCTAAGAACGAGATAGTTTTATAAACGAGCTGGTTCTGAAAACGAGCTGGCTCAAAGAACGAGCTGGTTCTAAGAACGAGCTGGCTTTACGAACGAGCTGGCTCGGTGAAGGAGCCGGTGTAAGAAAGAGCTGGTTCTAAGAACGAGCTGGCTCAAAGAACGAGCTGGCTCGATGAAGGAGCCGGTTCTAAAAAAGAGCTGGCTGTAAGAACGAACCTGTTCTATGAACGACCTGGTTCTGAAAACGAGGTGCTTTTAAGAACGAACCTGTTGTAAGAACGAGGTGGCTCTAAGAATGAGGTGGTTCTAAAAACGAGGTGGTTCTAAGAACGAGGTGGTTTTAAGAACAGACCTGTTCTAAGAACGAGCTGGTGTTAAGAACGAGCTGGTTCTAAGAACGAATCTGTTCTGAGAACGAGCTGGTTCTAAGAAGGAGCCTGTTCTAAGAACGAGCTGGTTTTAAGAACGAGCTGGTGTTAAGAACGAGCTGGTTCTAAGAACGAATCTGTTCTGAGAACGAGCTGGTTCTAAGAAGGAGCCTGTTCTAAGAACGAGCTGGTTTTAAGAACGAGCTGGTTCTAAGAACGAATTTGTTCTGAGAACAAGCTGGTTCTAAGAAAGAACCTGTTTTAAGAACGAGCTGGTTGTAAGAACAAGCATGTTCTAAGAACGAACCTGTTTTAAGAACGAGCTGGTTCTAAGAACGAATCTGTTCTGAGAACGAGCTGGTTCTAAGAAGAAACCTGTTCTAAGAACGAGCTGGTTTTAAGAACGAGCTGGTTCTAAGAACGAATTTGTTCTGAGAACGAGCTGGTTCTAAGAAAGAACCTGTTTTAAGAACGAACTGGTTGTAAGAACAAGCATGTTCTAAGAACGAACCTGTTTTAAGAACGAGCTGATTCTGAGAACGAGCTGGTTCTAAGAACGAGCTGGTTTTGAGAACGAGCTGGTTCTGAGAACGAGCTGGTTCTAATAACGAACCTGTTTTTAGAACGAGCTGGTTGTAAGAATAAGCATGTTCTAAGAACGAGCTGGTTCTAATAACGAATCTGTTGTATGAACGAGCTGGTTCTAAGAACGAGCTGGTTCTAAGAACGAGCTGGTTCTGAGAACAAGCTGGTTCTAAGAACGAACCTGTTCTTAGAACGCGCGGGTTCTGAGAACGAACCTATTCTAAGAACGAGCTGGTTCTAATAACGAATCTGTTGTATGAACGAGCTGGTTCTAAGAACGAGCTGGTTCTGAGAACGAGCTGGTTCTAAGAACGAACCTGTTCTTAGAACGCGCTGGTTCTAAGAACGATCCTAGTCTAAGAACGAACCTGTTCTAAGAACGGGCTGGTTCTAAGGACGAGTCTGTTTTAAGAGCGAGCTGTTTTTAAGAACGAGCTGGTTCTAAGAACGAACCTGTTTTAAGAACGAGCTGGTTCTAAGAACGAACATGTTCTAAGAACGAGCTGGTTCTAAAAACGAACATGTTCTAAGAACGAGCTGGTTCTAAGTACAGGCTGGTTATTAGAACGACCTGGTTTTAAGAAAGGAATGGTTTTAAGAACGAACCTCTCGTAAGAACGAGCCTGTTCTTAGAACGAACCTATTATAAGAACGAACCTGTTCTAAGAACGAGCTAGTTGTAAGAATGAGTTGGTTCTAAGAACGAACCTGTTTTAAGAACGAGCCTGTTCTAAGAACGAGCTGGTCTTAAGAACAAGCTGGTTTAAGAGCGAGCTGGTTGTAAACACGAGCTGGTTTTACGAACGCACCTGTTTTAAGAACCAGCTGGTTCAAAGAACGAGCTAGTTCTATGAACGAGCTGGCTCTAAGAACGAGCTGGCTCTAAGAACGAGCTGGTTTTAAGAACGAGCTGGTTTTAAGAACGAGCTGGTTCTAAGAAAGGAATGGTTTTAAGAACGAACCTCTTGTAAGAACAAGCTAGTTCTAAGAACGAACCTATTATAAGAACGAGCTGGTTCTACGAACGAACCTGTTCTAAGAACGAGCTGGTTCTACGAACAAACCTGTTCTAAGAACGAACCTGTTTTAAGAACAAGCTGGTTCTAAGAACGAGCTGGTTTTAAACACGAGCTGGTTCTAAACGAGCTGAGTGTACGAATTAACCTGTTTTAAGAACGAGCTGGTTCTAAGAACGAGATAGTTTTATGAACGAGCTGGTTCTGAGAACGAGCTGGCTCAAAGAACGAGCTGGTTCTAAGAACGAGCTGGCTTTACGAACGAGCTGGCTCGATGAAGGAGCCGGTTCTAAGAAAGAGCTGGTTCTGAGAACGAGCTGGCTCAAAGAACGAGCTGGTTCTAAGAACGAGCTGGCTTTACGAACGAGCTGGCTCGATGAAGGAGCCGGTTCTAAAAAAGAGCTGGCTGTAAGAACGAACCTGTTCTATGAACGACCTGGTTCTGAAAACGAGGTGCTTTTAAGAACAAACCTGTTGTAAGAACGAGGTGGTTCTAAGAACGAGGTGGTTCTAAAAACGAGGTGGTTCTAAGAACGAGGTGGTTTTAAGAACAGACCTGTTCTAAGAACGAGCTGGTGTTAAGAACGAGCTGGTTCTAAGAACGAATCTGTTCTGAGAACGAGCTGGTTCTAAGAAGGAACCTGTTCTAAGAACGAGCTGGTTTTAAGAACGAGCTGGTTCTAAGAACGAATTTGTTCTGAGAACAAGCTGGTTCTAAGAAAGAACCTGTTTTAAGAACGAGCTGGTTGTAAGAACAAGCATGTTCTAAGAACGAACCTGTTTTAAGATCGAGCTGGTTCTAAGAACGAATCTGTTCTGAGAACGAGCTGGTTCTAAGAAGAAACCTGTTCTAAGAACGAGCTGGTTTTAAGAACGAGCTGGTTCTAAGAACGAATTTGTTCTGAGAACGAGCTGGTTCTAAGAAAGAACCTGTTTTAAGAACGAACTGGTTGTAAGAACAAGCATGTTCTAAGAACGAACCTGTTTTAAGAACGAGCTGGTTCTGAGAACGAGCTGGTTCTAAGAACGAGCTGGTTTTGAGAACGAGCTGGTTCTGAGAACGAGCTGGTTCTAAGAACGAACCTGTTTTTAGAACGAGCTGGTTGTAAGAATAAGCATGTTCTAAGAACGAGCTGGTTCTAATAACGAATCTGTTGTATGAACGAGCTGGTTCTAAGAACGAGCTGGTTCTAAGAACGAGCTGGTTCTTAGAACGAGCTGGTTCTAAGAACGAACCTGTTCTTAGAACGCGCGGGTTCTGAGAACGAACCTATTCTAAGAACGAGCTGGTTCTAATAACGAATCTGTTGTATGAACGAGCTGGTTCTAAGAACGAGCTGGTTCTGAGAACGAGCTGGTTCTAAGAACGAACCTGTTCTTAGAACGCGCTGGTTCTAAGAACGATCTTATTCTAAGAACGAATCTGTTGTATGAACGAGCTGGTTCTAAGAACGAGCTGGTTCTGAGAACGAGCTGGTTCTAAGAACGAACCTGTTCTTAGAACGCGCTGGTTCTAAGAACGATCCTATTCTAAGAACGAACCTGTTCTAAGAACGGGCTGGTTCTAAGAACGAGTCTGTTTTAAGAGCGAGCTGTTTTTAAGAACGAGCTGGTTCTAAGAACGAACCTGTTTTAAGAACGAGCTGGTTCTATGAACGAACATGTTCTAAGAACGAGCTGGTTCTAAAAACGAACATGTTCTAAGAACGAGCTGGTTCTAAGTACAGGCTGGTTATTAGAACGACCTGGTTTTAAGAAAGGAATGGTTTTAAGAACGAACCTCTCGTAAGAACGAGCTAGTTCTAAGAACGAACCTATTATAAGAACGAACCTGTTCTAAGAACGAGCTAGTTGTAAGAATGAGTTGGTTCTAAGAACGAACCTGTTTTAAGAACGAGCCTGTTCTAAGAACGAGCTGGTCTTAAGAACAAGCTGGTTCTAAGAGCGAGCTGGTTGTAAACACGAGCTGGTTTTACGAACGCACCTGTTTTAAGAACCAGCTGGTTCAAAGAACGAGCTAGTTCTATGAACGAGCTGGCTCTAAGAACGAGCTGGCTCTAAGAACGAGCTGGTTTTAAGAACGAGCTGGTTTTAAGAACGAGCTGGTTCTAAGAACGAGCTGGTTCTAAGAACGAACCTGTTTTAAGAACGAGCTGGTTCTAATAACGAATCTGTTGTATGAACGAGCTGGTACTAAGAATGAGCTGGTTCTGAGAACAAGCTGGTTCTAAGAACGAACCTGTTGTTAGAGCGAGCTGGTTGTAGGAATAAGCATGTTCTAAGAACGAATCTGTTCTAAGAACAAGCTGGTTCTAAGAACGAGCTGGTTCTAATAACGAATCTGTTGTATGAACGAGCTGGTTCTAAGAACGAGCTAGTTCTGAGAACGAGCTGGTTCTGAGAACGAGCTGGTTCTAAGAACGAATCTGTGTTTAGAACGCGCTGGTTCTAAGGACGAACTTATTCTAAGAACGAGCTAGTTCTAAGAACGAGCTGGTTCTAGTAACGAATCTGTTGTATGAACGAGCTGGTTCTGAGAACGAGCTGGCTCTAAGAACGAGCTGGCTCTAAGAACGAGCTGGTTTTAAGAACGAGCTGGTTTTAAGAACGAGCTGGTTCTAAGAACGAGCTGGTTGTAAGAACGAACCTGTTTTAAGAACGAGCTGGTTCTAATAACGAATCTGTTGTATGAACGAGCTGGTACTAAGAATGAGCTGGTTCTGAGAACAAGCTGGTTCTAAGAACGAACCTGTTGTTAGAACGAGCTGGTTGTAGGAATAAGCATGTTCTAAGAACGAACCTGTTCTAAGAACGAGCTGGTTCTAAGAACGAGCTGGTTCTAATAACGAATCTGTTGTATGAACGAGCTGGTTCTAAGAACGAGCTGGTTCTGAGAACGAGCTGGTTCTGAGAACGAGCTGGTTCTAAGAACGAATCTGTTCTTAGAACGCGCTGGTTCTAAGGACGAACTTATTCTAAGAACGAGCTAGTTCTAAGAACGAGCTGGTTCTAGTAACGAATCTGTTGTATGAACGAGCTGGTTCTGAGAACGAGCTGGTTCTGAGAACGAGCTGGTTCTGAGAACGAGCTGGTTCTGAGAACGAACCTATTCTAAGAACGAACCTATTCTAAGAACGAACCTGTTTAAGAACGAGCTGGTTCTAAGAACGAGTCTGTTTTAAGAACGAGCTGATTCTAAGAACGAACCTGTTCTAAGAACGAGCTGGTTCTAAGAACGAACATGTTCTAAGAACGAGCTGGTTCTAAGTGCAGGCGGGTTATAAGAACGACCTGGTTCTAAGAAAGGAATGGTTTTACGAACGAACCTCTTGTAAGAACGAGCTAGTTCTAAGAACGAACTTCTTGTAAGAACGAGCTAGTTCTAAGAACGAACCTATTATAAGAACGAGCTGGTTCTAAGAACGAACCTGTTCTAAGAACGAGCTGGTTGTAAGAATGAGTTGGTTCTAAGAACGAACCTGTTATAATAACGAGCCTGTTCTAAGAAGAGTTCTGGCTCTAAGAACGAGCTGGCTCTAAGAACGAGCTGGTTCTATGAACGAGCTGGCTTTACGAACGAGCTGGTTCCATGGAGGAGCCGGTTCTAAGAAAGAGCTGGTTCTAAGAACGAGTCGGTTCTAAGAAAGAGCTGGTTCTAAGAAAGAGCTGGTTCTGAGAAAGAGCTGGTTCTAAGAACGAGCTGGTTTTAAGAACAAGCTGGTTCTAAGAACGAGCTGGTTCTAAACACTAGCTGGTTTTACGAACGAACCTGTTTTAAGAACGAGCTGGTTCAAAGAACGAGCTAGTTCTATGAACGAGCTGGCTCTAAGAACAAGCTGGCTCTAAGAACGAACTGGCTCTAGGAATGAGCTGGTTCTAAGAACGAGCTGGTTCTAAGAACGAGCTGGTTGTAAGAACGAGCTGGTTCTAAGAACGAGCTGGCTCTAAGAACGAGCTGGTTCTATGAACGAGCTGGCTTTACGAACGAGCTGGTTCTATGGAGGAGCCGGTTCTAAGAAAGAGCTGGTTCTAAGAACGAGTCGGTTCTAAGAAAGAGCTGGTTCTAAGAAAGAGCTGGTTCTGAGAAAGAGCTGGTTCTAAGAACGAGCTGGTGTTAAGAACGAGCTGGTTCTAAAAACGAGCTAGTTTTAAAAACGAGCTGGTTCTAAAAACGAACTGGTTCTAAAAACGAGCTGGTTCTAAAAACGAGCTGGTTGTAAGGACGAGCTCGTTCTAGAACGAGCTGGTTTTAGGAACAAGCTGGTTCTAAGAACGAACCTGTTGTAAGAACAAGCTGGTTGTAAGAACGAGCTGGTTGTAAGAACGAGCTGGTTGTAAGAACGAGCTGGTTCTAAAAACGAGCTGGTTCTAAAAACGAGCTGGTTCTAAAAACGAGCTGGTTGTAAGGACGAGCTCGTTCTAGAACGAGCTGGTTGTAAGAAAGTGCTGGTCTAAAGAACAAACCTGTGTAAGTACGAACCTCTTTTAAGAACGAGCTGGTCTTAAGTACTAACCTGTTCTAAGAACGAGCTGATTCTAAGTACTAACCTGTTCTAAGAACGAGCTGGTTCTGAGAACAAGCTGGTTCTAGAACGAGCTGGTTCTAAGAACGAGCTAGTTCTAAGAACGAGCTGGTTTTAAAAACGAACCTGTTTTAAGAACGACTTGCTTCTAAGAACGAGCTGGTTCTAAAAATGAACCTGTTTTAATAACGAGCTGGTTTTAAGAACAAACATGTTCTAAGAAAGAACCTGTTCTAAGAAAGAGCTGGTTCTAAGAACGAACCTGTTATAAGAACGAGCTGGATCTGAAAGCGAGCCTGTTATAAGAACGAGCTGGTTCTAAGAACGAATCTGTTTTAAGAACGAGCTGGTTTTAAGAGCAAACATGTTCTAAGAAGCAACCTGTTTTAAGAACGAGCTGGTTGTAAGAACGAATCTGTTCTAAGAACAAGCTGGTTCTGAGAACGAGCTGGTTCTAAGAACGAATCTGTTTTTAGAACGCGCTGGTTCTAAGGACGAACTTATTCTAAGAACGAGCTAGTTCTAAGAACGAGCTGGTTCTAGTAACGAATCTGTTGTATGAACGAGCTGGTTCTGAGAACGAGCTGGTTCTGAGAACGAACCTATTCTAAGAACGAACCTATTCTAAGAACGAACCTGTTCTAAGAACGAGCTGGTTCTAAGAACGAGTCTGTTTTAAGAACGAGCTGATTCTAAGAACGAACCTGTTCTAAGAACGAACCTGTTCTAAGAACGAGCTGGTTCTAAGAACGAACATGTTCTAAGAACGAGCTGGTTCTAAGTGCAGGCGGGTTATAAGAACGACCTGGTTCTAAGAAAGGAATGGTTTTAAGAACGAACCTCTTGTAAGAACGAGCTAGTTCTAAGAACGAACCTCTTGTAAGAACGAGCTAGTTCTAAGAACGAACCTATTATAAGAACGAGCTGGTTCTAAGAACAAACCTGTTCTAAGAACGAGCTGGTTGTAAGAATGAGTTGGTTCTAAGAACGAACCTGTTATAAGAACGAGCCTGTTCTAAGAAGAGTTCTGGCTCTAAGAACGAGCTGGCTTTAAGAACGAGCTGGTTCTATGAACGAGCTGGCTTTACGAACGAGCTGGTTCCATGGAGGAGCCGGTTCTAAGAAAGAGCTGGTTCTAAGAACGAGTCGGTTCTAAGAAAGAGCTGGTTCTAAGAAAGAGCTGGTTCTGAGAAAGAGCTGGTTCTAAGAACGAGCTGGTTTTAAGAACGAACTGGCTCTAGGAATGAGCTGGTTCTAAGAACGAGCTGGTTTTAAGAACGAGCTGGTTGTAAGAACGAGCTGGTTCTAAGAACAAGCTGGCTCTAAGAACGAGCTGGCTCTAAGAACGAGCTGGTTCTATGAACGAGCTGGCTTTACGAACGAGCTGGTTCTATGGAGGAGCCGGTTCTAAGAAAGAGCTGGTTCTAAGAACGAGTCGGTTCTAAGAAAGAGCTGGTTCTAAGAAAGAGCTGGTTCTGAGAAAGAGCTGGTTCTAAGAACGAGCTGGTGTTAAGAACGAGCTGGTTCTAAAAACGAGCTGGTTTTAAAAACGAGCTGGTTCTAAAAACGAGCTGGTTCTAAAAACGAGCTGGTTCTAAAAACGAGCTGGTTGTAAGGACGAGCTCGTTCTAGAACGAGCTGGTTTTAGGAACAAGCTGGTTCTAAGAACGAACCTGTTGTAAGAACAAGCTGGTTGTAAGAACGAGCTGGTTGTAAGAACGAGCTGGTTGTAAGAACGAGCTGGTTCTAAAAACGAGCTGGTTCTAAAAACGAGCTGGTTCTAAAAACGAGCTGGTTGTAAGGACGAGCTCGTTCTAGAACGAGCTGGTTGTAAGAAAGTGCTGGTCTAAAGAACAAACCTGTGTAAGTACGAACCTCTTTTAAGAACGAGCTGGTCTTAAGTACTAACCTGTTCTAAGAACGAGCTGATTCTAAGTACTAACCTGTTCTAAGAACGAGCTGGTTCTGAGAACAAGCTGGTTCTAGAACGAGCTGGTTCTAAGAACGAGCTAGTTCTAAGAACGAGCTGGTTTTAAAAACGAACCTGTTTTAAGAACGACTTGCTTCTAAGAACGAGCTGGTTCTAAAAATGAACCTGTTTTAATAACGAGCTGGTTTTAAGAACAAACATGTTCTAAGAAAGAACCTGTTCTAAGAAAGAGCTGGTTCTAAGAACGAACCTGTTATAAGAACGAGCTGGATCTGAAAGCGAGCCTGTTATAAGAACGAGCTGGTTCTAAGAACGAATCTGTTTTAAGAACGAGCTGGTTTTAAGAGCAAACATGTTCTAAGAAGCAACCTGTTTTAAGAACGAGCTGGTTGTAAGAACGAATCTGTTCTAAGAACAAGCTGGTTCTGAGAACGAGCTGGTTCTAAGAACGAATCTGTTTTTAGGACGCGCTGGTTCTAAGGACGAACTTATTCTAAGAACGAGCTAGTTCTAAGAACGAGCTGGTTCTAGTAACGAATCTGTTGTATGAACGAGCTGGTTCTGAGAACGAGCTGGTTCTGAGAACGAACCTATTCTAAGAACGAACCTATTCTAAGAACGAACCTGTTCTAAGAACGAGCTGGTTCTAAGAACGAGTCTGTTTTAAGAACGAGCTGATTCTAAGAACGAACCTGTTCTAAGAACGAACCTGTTCTAAGAACGAGCTGGTTCTAAGAACGAGCTGGTTCTAAGTGCAGGCGGGTTATAAGAACGACCTGGTTCTAAGAACGACCTGGTTCTAAGAAAGGAATGGTTTTAAGAACGAACCTCTTGTAAGAACGAGCTAGTTCTAAGAACGAACCTCTTGTAAGAACGAGCTAGTTCTAAGAACGAACCTATTATAAGAACGAGCTGGTTCTAAGAACAAACCTGTTCTAAGAACGAGCTGGTTGTAAGAATGAGTTGGTTCTAAGAACGAACCTGTTATAAGAACGAGCCTGTTCTAAGAAGAGTTCTGGCTCTAAGAACGAGCTGGCTTTAAGAACGAGCTGGTTCTATGAACGAGCTGGCTTTACGAACGAGCTGGTTCCATGGAGGAGCCGGTTCTAAGAAAGAGCTGGTTCTAAGAACGAGTCGGTTCTAAGAAAGAGCTGGTTCTAAGAAAGAGCTGGTTCTGAGAAAGAGCTGGTTCTAAGAACGAGCTGGTGTTAAGAACGAGCTGGTTCTAAGAGCAAGCTGGTTCTAAGAACGAGCTGGTTCTAAAAACGAGCTGGTTTTAAAACGAGCTGGTTCTAAAAACGAGCTGGTTCTAAAAACGAGCTGGTTCTAAAAACGAGCTGGTTCTAAAAACGAGCTGGTTGTAAGGACGAGCTCGTTCTAGAACGAACCTGTTCTAAGAACGAGCTAGTTCTAAGAACGAGCTGGTTTTAAAAACGAACCTGTTTTAAGAACGACTTGCTTCTAAGAACGAGCTGGTTCTAAAAATGAACCTGTTTTAATAACGAGCTGGTTTTAAGAACAAACATGTTCTAAGAAAGAACCTGTTCTAAGAAAGAGCTGGTTCTAAGAACGAACCTGTTATAAGAACGAGCTGGATCTGAAAGCGAGCCTGTTATAAGAACGAGCTGGTTCTAAGAACGAATCTGTTTTAAGAACGAGCTGGTTTTAAGAGCAAACATGTTCTAAGAAGCAACCTGTTTTAAGAACGAGCTGGTTGTAAGCACGAATCTGTTCTAAGAACAAGCTGGTTCTGAGAACGAGCTGGTTCTAAGAACGAATCTGTTTTTAGAACGCGCTGGTTCTAAGGACGAACTTATTCAAAGAACGAGCTAGTTCTAAGAACGAGCTGGTTCTAGTAACGAATCTGTTGTATGAACGAGCTGGTTCTGAGAACGAGCTGGTTCTGAGAACGAACCTATTCTAAGAACGAACCTATTCTAAGAACGAACCTGTTCTAAGAACGAGCTGGTTTTAAGAACGAGTCTGTTTTAAGAACGAGCTGATTCTAAGAACGAACCTGTTCTAAGAACGAACCTGTTCTAAGAACGAGCTGGTTCTGAGAACGAACATGTTCTAAGAACGAGCTGGTTCTAAGTGCAGGCGGGTTATAAGAACGACCTGGTTCTAAGAAAGGAATGGTTTTAAGAACGAACCTCTTGTAAGAACGAGCTAGTTCTAAGAACGAACCTCTTGTAAGAACGAGCTAGTTCTAAGAACGAACCTATTATAAGAACGAGCTGGTTCTAAGAACAAACCTGTTCTAAGAACGAGCTGGTTGTAAGAATGAGTTGGTTCTAAGAACGAACCTGTTATAAGAACGAGCCTGTTCTAAGAAGAGTTCTGGCTCTAAGAACGAGCTGGCTTTAAGAACGAGCTGGTTCTATGAACGAGCTGGCTTTACGAACGAGCTGGTTCCATGGGGGAGCCGGTTCTAAGAAAGAGCTGGTTCTAAGAACGAGTCGGTTCTAAGAAAGAGCTGGTTCTAAGAAAGAGCTGGTTCTGAGAAAGAGCTGGTTCTAAGAACGAGCTGGTGTTAAGAACGAGCTGGTTCTAAGAGCAAGCTGGTTCTAAGAGCAAGCTGGTTCTAAGAACGAGCTGGTTCTAAAAACGAGCTGGTTTTAAAAACGAGCTGGTTCTAAAAACGAGCTGGTTCTAAAAACGAGCTGGTTCTAAAACGAGCTGGTTCTAAAAACGAGCTGGTTGTAAGGACGAGCTCGTTCTAGAACAAGCTGGTTTTAGGAACAAGCTGGTTCTAAGAACGAACCTGTTGTAAGAACAAGCTGGTTGTAAGAACGAGCTGGTTGTAAGAACGAGCTGGTTGTAAGAACGAGCTGGTTCTAAAAACGAGCTGGTTCTAAAAACGAGCTGGTTCTAAAAACGAGCTGGTTGTAAGGACGGGCTCGTTCTAGAACGAGCTGGTTGTAAGAAAGTGCTGGTCTAAAGAACAAACCTGTGTAAGTACGAACCTGTTTTAAGAACGAGCTGGTTTTAAGTTCTAACCTGTTCTAAGAACGAGCTGATTCTAAGTACTAACCTGTTCTAAGAACGAGCTGGTTCTGAGAACAAGCTGGTTCTAAGAACGAGCTAGTTCTAAGAACGAGCTGGTTTTAAAAACGAACCTGTTTTAAGAACGACTTGCTTCTAAGAACATGCTGGTTCTAAAAATGAACCTGTTTTAATAACGAGCTGGTTTTAAGAACAAACATGTTCTAAGAAAGAACCTGTTCTAAGAAAGAGCTGGTTCTAAGAACGAACCTGTTATAAGAACGAGCTGGATCTGAAAGCGAGCCTGTTATAAGAACGAGCTGGTTCTAAGAACGAATCTGTTTTAAGAACGAGCTGGTTTTAAGAACAAACATGTTCTAAGAAGCAACCTGTTTTAAGAACGAGCTGGTTGTAAGAACGAATCTGTTCTAAGAACAAGCTGGTTCTGAGAACGAGCTGCTTCTAAGAACGAGTCTGTTCTAATAACGAGCTGGTTTAAGAACGAGTCTGTTCTAAGAACGAGCTGGTTCTAAGAACGAGCTGGCTTTACGAACGAGCTGGTTCTATGGAGGAGCCGGTTCTAAGAAAGAGCTGGTTCTAAGAACGAGCCGGTTCTAAGAAAAGGCTGGTTCTAAGAAAGAGCTGGTTCTGAAAAAGAGCTGGTTCTAAGAAAGAGCTGGTTCTGAAAAAGAGCTGGTTCTAAGAACGAGCTGGTTGTAAGAACGAGCTGGTTCTAAGAAAGAGCTAGTCTAAAGAACAAATTTGTGTAAGTACGAACCTGTTCCAAGAACGAGCCGGTTCTAAGAAAAGGCTGGTTCTAAGAAAGAGCTGGTTCTGAAAAAGAGCTGGTTCTAAGAACGAGCTGGTGTTAAGAACGAGCTGGTTGTAAGAACAAGCTGGTTGTAAGAACGAGCTGGTTGTAAGAACGAGCTGGTTCTAAGAAAGAGCTAGTCTAAAGAACAAATCTGTGTAAGTACGAACCTGTTCCAAGAACGAGCTGGTTCTAAGTACTAACCTGTTCTAAGAACGAGCTGGTTCTAAGAGCAAGCTAGTTCTAAGAACGAGCTGGTTCTAAGAACAAGCTGGTTCTAAGAACGAGCTGGTTCTAAGAACGAGCTGGTTTTAAGAACGAGCTGGTTTTAAAAACGAACCTGTTTTAAGAACGACCTGCTTCTAAGAACGAGCTGGTTCTAAAAATGAACCTGTTTTAATAACGAGCTGGTTTTAAGAACAAACATTTTCTAAGAACAAGCTGGTTCTAAGAACGAACCTGTTCTAAGAACGAGCTGGTTGTAAGAACGAATCTGTTCTAAGAACGAGCTGATTCTAAAAGCGAGCCTGTTTAAGAACATGCTGGTTCTAAGAACGAATCTGTTTTAAGAACAAGCTGGTTTTAAGAACGAGCTGGTTTTAAGGACAAACATGTTCTAAGAAGCAACCT
>QVRM01003731.1:0-20315 GCA_003439945.1 Dermanyssus gallinae | reverse complement strand
TTAGTCTTTCGTCCCAGTATATGTAGATTTCGCAGTGAGGGTGCCTGGAGCTTCTAGATTAAAAGATCCACACACCTTCTAGTTGCAGGGTGGCTATTACATTTTGTTCCACCGACAAGAGTGCAACCGGTGGACAGGAAAAAAATGTGACAGGGGCGTCATTTTTTGCGATCAACTCAGCGTAGAATATGTGCATGCGCTGTTGTGTACACTGTTCGTATATGCATCTCTGTTTCTCTCTGTGTTCTGTCGAGCATGTGTTGCTAGAGGCCAGACAAGTGCGCAGCTGTCGTGCGAAGAACTTGTATACTCTGCTTGCACCGTCGGGTTGTACTGCATGTCGAGTGCATTTCCAATATTGCATACCCGACATAGTTGGCATTTCTTGGACAAGCGATTGGCGACCTTAGCAGTTGCTTCGGTTTTGCCGTTACTTTGGGCGGAGTATGGGGAATTAGTAACCTGTGTTATCTGCCATGACTTTAAGAAATCGTGAAAGAGTCCCGAACAGTATCGTGGACGTCGTTTGAATGGAACTCGATCGGAGCGCCGTACGTCGGAAGGTGCTTCTGTGTTTCTTTGGTGAGCTTGCCTGACGAGGCTAAAAATCCAAGATCATCAACATCTGATATATATAGGGAACACATCAGCCCGTGATTAGACACTATCCACCAATAATTTAACTTTACAGAGTCCGTCATCAATTCTTTAAATAATTATTTCACTCCATGGCTGTGGACATTGATCTGCAATGTTCAATATATACATTGAAAATTGCGGTTTACTTAAACATGCTTTTTTCTACCCACAAATGCGCCTCTTAGTCAAAGTAAACACAGTGAAATATTGTATGAGTATAGTACAACCCTGTGTCATTCTATCCATCTAGAGGCTGTGTGAGATAATCTATACGAAGTTAATTATGTTAGGCAGGGATTAGAATGTGATGTAAAAATGAGAATCTTCAGAATAATTATTTATTAGTTTTCAAAAAACAGCACGAGTTCTGGAACATTGGGACATAGAGTAGTTGTTTTCCATTTAGTGTCTTACATTTGTTTCTTATGACCAGAGTGATGCTTAAGTCTAAGAAGATCTGAAAAGACTCCGCCATTATAAGGTCTTTTCAATACAAGCATCAGCAGCATAGATCAAAATAAAGCAGCATTTTGAAGAAAAATCGGTGAAAAGAGTTCAGGAGTGAGGCTTGGTTATGACCTACATTCAAATGGAATGAAGTTTAGCAATCTAAAATTACGAAAAACCAATTAACTTATCCAAGTTGGAGATATTAAACGCATTGTGTGACAAGGAGTTTTTCATGTAAATATATTTTTGATACAAAAAAGAGCCTTTCTAATGTTCAATTCAATTCAATTTTCAAACAGTTTATTCATTCCAACACACGTTCCTTACAGAACATCCGTGTTTCATACATTGTAGTATTTGTCATCCCCAGTTTTCAAAAAATATAATAATAATCATAATAATAATGAAGAATAATAAGAAGAAGAATAAGGATAATAATAATATAATAATAAAATAATAATAATGAGAATAATAATAATTAATAATAATAATAATAATAATAATAATAATAAATACTAATAATAATAATAATAATAATAATAATAATAGTAAGAATAATAATAATAATAATAATAATAATAATAATACTAATAATAATAATAATAATAATAATAATAATAATAGTAATAACCTGCATGTCTTAAATGTGTTATCGATCGGTACGTTGTTCACTGAGTAATTTTTGATGCCATCTCTTCTTAAATAAATTAAGTGCTCTACATTCTCTTAATTCCAGTATCGAGAGCGTTTCCATAATTGGCTATGGCTATATCAGGTGATTTAAGTCTATAGTTGCGAGTACGTATTGGGGATTCTGAGTGGTGGGCTGTTACGATTTCTGTTGGTGTTGGACTCAAATAAAATGATAATCTGGCGGTAAAATGCCACGGAAGTTTTTTATATGCAAGAATACCTAATTCAAATTTGTAAAGTGATGGTATTTTAAGTAGTTTGTGGATAGGAACAGATGAGTTTACACTTTCATCCCCTCCTATAGCCAAAAATTGCCCTTAAAGCCTTATTCCTGTGCAATCTGTATCTTATTTATGAGTGTTGCAAGAGTTGACCCGAATAGTGGCAAACAATATGTTATATAACAAAGAAATAACGATTTATATACAATCAACAATACATCAGTGGATACGCCAATGTTGCTTAGTTTGCCCAACTGAGGCACAATCTGTTCAAGTTTCTTAATTAAGATATTTATGTGATTCGAATGAGAGTGAAGGGTCTAGGGTTACACCTAAGCATTTGTATTCAAATGCTTGTTGTATATTAGTATTATCTAACGTAATTGTTATTGTCTGGTTCATCGATCTTTGCCATGGACTAAAAAGTAGCATTTTTGTCTTTTTAGTATTTAAACACAGTCTGTGCTTTAAATACCAGTCAGAAATAAGTTTAAGTTGGCCATTAGTGTATTCGATATCGCGAGCCAGGCTTTGTAATGAAAGTGGGCAAAGAAAAGTTACGTCATCTGCAAATGCGATAGCTTTTAGTTCGCTTGCCTTTAGAAGCGAGTTCATAAATATTTGGAATAATGTTGGTGAGAGGCTGGTCCCTTGCGGTGTACCGAGGTGCGGGGAGCATGGCGATGACAGATTGTCGCCGAAAGAGCCGAAAGCCTTGAGAAGCCTTAGTGTAATTGTCGATGGGGATGCACTGTACCATACTTGCAGCGGGGGCTATCATCAACCAAGGACACGGACGGCTGATTCTTAGCCCCACGTGACACCTTTTTACAACCATTTTTATTAAAGCGAGCACTGCCGAGCGTGCAAAACGTATTGTAAATAACTTTGAATGAAAAAAAATTGAAAATGCGATGTCTATGATGTGTACTCGTACACCAATCATTGGTTAATAAAACTACTACTAATATATATATATATATATATATATATATAGTTTGGTAACACTATTTGTCGATAAACAACACTTATTAGTTACGTTTAAGTAAGATTTGCCAGGTAATATTGCGTGTTCCTTTGTGTTGCATTGCTTCAGATATACCGATAAAGCTGTGGCCGAAAACCCCAACATCGCTTTGCCAGATCATCTCGGCAGGTACGCATTTTTCACAGGATACAACGACACATCGCTATACGACTATGTGCTGGTGTATACCGATGCAACAAGAGTCAACCACGTTAAAGAGCGCGATGATTCGAAGTAAGTAGTCTTGGCTTACCATCCTAAGTAATTTATCCTGAAATAAGTATCACTATCGAAACGCGTAATTTAGCGAATTTAAAGACTTGTGAGGTCTCGCATAGTGCAGGTGTGACTGTTTAGTTCCACTGGCCAAATCAGTCCAAAATTTAAGCAAACAATAGTTGTTATATTCACTCGTTTTGAAATTTGATATATAAAACAGTTTAACCTAGTAAAGAGTATAAATGAAGCACGGCTGATATCGTTTGTTTTTTAGGACTCTTAAATGATATGGAGAACGTTGGAACAAGAGAGAGTGTACAGGTAAGTTATCTACGAGCACATACTCATGCCCAAATAGTTCGTTAGCTAAATATCCTAACGATGCCTTGATAGTGCAACAATTGCAAATGTCAATCAAGATAATAAAATCACGTAAAAGCGGCAACTAATAAATGCAAAATTTAAATTACAGTTAATTTAGTCGTTAATCTACTTTGTACAGTCATGCGTGCGCTAGTGGTACTACGTCCAGTACACACAGTTTTCATAATGACTGTACACATTAGTAAACGAGTGTACATAACCTTAAGCGTTGCTTCTTTGATCTTATTTTTTCAACATATGGCGTTTTTTCTAGCGTTTGGAACGCCCCCGAGGGACATTAAAATATATTGTAAGCAATTTTATAAGCCCTGGTCTTTGCATTTCGAAAAACGGTTCGTGCTTACGGAGACCCCGAACTCGATAAGTACGCACTCTTTTCTCTAGCCATATGGATCAAGATAGACTCTAGGTAGATTCGAATTAGTGCCTTTTCATACTCAGGGTCTTTTTAAAAAGTGAAAATTGATTCGCTTACCACAGTGACTGCACCTGATCACCATATAGGTGCTTTTGCCCGAATCCAACGCACATTAAGGGTACGTTCAACGAAAGTCTGCGAAATTCGTACGAAACCTATTTAGGAAACTTGCTCACGGTACCAGTTGAAAGATAAAGACAGTTGAGTTAAGTCAGCCTCATTTCCTTAACGGAGATCCTTCGCTGCGACATTTCGTCAGTGGATTACAAAGTTGATGCGAAAAAGCACACTTCCTATATTGACATCCACGCGGTAAGTTTTGCCATGCGTTCTTGTAATTAAGAGCAAAGAATTATTATGCAATTTGTACTTTTACTTCTGTTTTCATTTGGTATTTCTTGACACGGACCAACGTTTTGTTGCCCACACAGGCACTAGCTGATAAACAAACTGATAATCACAGATAACCTTTGTGATTACCAGTTGCTTTTCCACGTGTTAAAGCACTTTTTGTTAGCCGCGTAGAACTGTCACACTCTGCGGACGCGATCAAAAAGTATGTATGTCGAATAATAGGGGGCAGACAAAGAAGTGAAAATTGACAAAACTTGCTGGCATGAACCAGGAGTATTACAACAGCTATCACGTGCAGGTAGCTGCAAATAATTTCAATGAACTACTAGACCCGTCCGCCTGGCCAGACGGCATTCACTTCCGCCCGTACCGCGGCCAGTTACACCAATATAGAGTGTCCAGCGCAGTGCACGAAGTGGGGGCGAGCATTGGCGCCAAACAATACAGGGCAAGCGTGGAGGAAGATCACAGTGAAAACAAAGAAATGGAGACAAATCAATGACAAAATTGCCAGGCAACGCCCCAAGAACACAAAACAGCTCCATCGAAATGTCTGCTATGGAATGTCGAATCTCTCAACCAATTATATCGAACAACAGGACAGAACATATTCAGCAAATACGACATATTGCTTTTAACGGAAACCTTCGAAGCAGACCCCACACAAACTCCCTTCCCCCACCACAAAGTGTTTCACGGATTGGCAATTAAGCCGGAGGGACGAGGAAGACCAAAATGGGGCGTATGTATAGGAGTAAAAACAACGGAGAATGCCAAGCTTCTTCATAGCACTGCCAGACACATTGTACTAGAGCTCACCGATTATTACTTAATCTGTATTTATAGCCCGCCTGAAAAGGCGGTAGATCAAGTGATACAGGACGTTGGCGACTATATGGGACTTTGCACAGAATATGATGCGAATAAAATGTAGTAATAGGTAGAGATTTAAATTGTGACTTGACAAAAGAGAGTTTTAGAAAAATTAGTTTTAAAACAGGAATTGACGAGCTTGGACTGGCCATCCACAGCAATTCTTCAGAGCCTACATATATTAGTTGAAATAGATACAGCGCGGGTTGATATTATTCTCTCATCAACATCACAGACGACAGATACTATATTGGACATCACTATCCGCCCATCGGCTCATCGTAAACATTCTCAGGTCGAGTTCAAACTGCATCGCAAACAACGTGTGGTCACGTCCCAAATTAAGCACGTCCACCGCTTACTAAACAGCCACCTATTGGAACAAGCAACGATGTAAACGAAATTGAAAGAACAATTAAATGGTCCATTCTCCTCGCTGCAAACTCAAACGTAAAGGCAAAAATCCAGAGACACAAGCCTTGGGTTTGATGAGGAATGCCGGAAAATGAAGCACGCAATCTATTAAATTCAAAATAGGTCACCAGCAACACTCCGCCGCATAGCAGAGATGAAAAAATAATTCACGCACGTGAAAAGAGCAAAAAAATTACGTGCAGAAGTCGTGGCTGCTTCTCTCGAGGAGACCAACCATCGCTAAATCCAGTGATAAACGATAATGACTGAGTGGATCACTTCAGAAGACTACTGACACAAGAGTGCGCATTACCAGACCGAGAATGCCTGTGACGATAATCATTTTACAGATTTTACCGAAAACGAAGTCGACGCCGCTATTAAGCAAAAACAAGATGGGAAGTCGACAGGGCCAGATCTTATTGCATATGAACACCTCAAGAAGAATGTAAATGTAGTTTGTCCAGTTTTAACAAAGCTATACAATGTATGTCTTAGACAAGGGAAAATACCCGTCAAGTGGCGGCAAAGCCCTCTGCAGCCTATCTTCAAGCGTAAAGGAGATCCAACTGACCCGAGAAATTATAGAGGCATCGCACTCACAAGCGTGCTCTATAAGATTCTAACATCGCTAATCGTTAACAGGCTGTACTCGGCCACCGAGGAGAAGGTCCCGCCGGAGCAATATGGCTTTGTACGGGGACGGTCTACGTCAGATGCGGTCTCATTTGTAGTGAAACATGTATCATATCGCCGCACAGTGAATGAAATGACATGCGCTGCTTTTATTGATTTTAAAACTGCATTCGATTGTCTTCCGAGGGACTGTCTGCTAAACACTCTACGGCATAAAAGGAGCAACTTTTAACATTTTACATTACATTCTAGCATATAACGTCATAAAGATTAAAAACGGCGATCACTACGTACAAGAACCCGTAACACAAACAATCGGAGTGGCCCAAAGAGACTCAGCTAGCCCTTTCCTTTTCATTCTGTACGTGACTGGACTCACGGATCTGCTCCGTGGTCTCAAAGCCCCACACGTTTTTTATGCAGATGACTTGGTTATCCTAGCAAAATCTCGAAATCATCTTCAGTTTTATCTCAACGAGACTACACAATGGTGTGAACAGAACAAACTCTCGATTAACACAGATAAAACAAAGGTAATGCGTTTCAGCAGAGGAGGATCATATGCTGCTAGAGACCATCGCTTGAAAATAAACGAGAGAGTGCTTGAGGTGGTCAATAGCTTCACCTACCTAGGGGTTATCCTAACCCCAAGGCTCTCATTTGGTACACATGTTGACGGAGTACGGGCAAAAGCGGCGGCCACAATCACCTTACACGGAGATATACGCGACGTAGACCTAAAAACAGCAATGAACTGTTTTAAAATCAAACTTCTCCCGACCATAACATATTGTCTACCCGCCATAGTACCGCATTTGACAATGAGTGATTTAAAAGTCCTAGATAGAGTGAAGGCTTGCTTTGTCAAACGTATATTGGGACTGCCTGAAAACGCATCTGCCACACTAGCCTTAGAACTGCGCGGAGAGAGAACACTCACGGAAGATTTGGCTCTCAACAAGGTCCCGTTCAACACCAATGGGGTTGTCCAATAAGCATTGGACTCCTACCGAACATTCAGAGAATCAGGAAACATACAGTTTGCCATTGGAAACTTCACTGATGGCCCAGCATTTTGTTCTGATAAATGGAAAGGAAGCCGTCAACGGAATCGCACAATTGTGTGCCGAACGACATGGCACGGATACCACCATTTTATGTGAATGAAGCCAAATTGTTTTACCATTGAAGGATGCGTATGTAGTTTTTGTGGGCAGTCCGATATTGGGTGGTACCACATGCTTGTATGTAAGGAAATTGTTGGAACCTCCCTAACAGCCAGAGTTGATTATATAATGTCAGACCACACTGTTGTATTGTGACTGTAACTACCAATTCTATGGTGAATAAATCATGAATGAATTACCAGTTTCTTGGAACTTACTTGCATGGATGTTTCAGTTGTTACCATGTGCTGCCACTGTTTCGCAGTTTAATCCTATTATTTACAACGTAAATCGTTTTTGCTTATTTTTTAGACAGTTACACTCTAAATAAGGCTTTGCCATGCGACCATATATTTAAGGTTAACACGATTGGTGTTTTATTTTGTGACCTTTTTTGGGGTAAGTGTATGCAAATTGCTACTATTTAGAGCTGATACATCATCGTCTTATTGATTACGCCTGTGGCCTTCTTGAGCCTGCTAGTTCAATCCTTTATTTTGCAAGTCCGGCGTAAGCAGGACCAGTTTGATTTCAAGGGGGCATATCAAAAACTATTAGGGCAGATACAAAGGAGCACGAATTGAGGGAGGAGCGACGATAGCTTGATAGAACAAAATGAGAATCCTCAGCATGCGACGTAGAGCGGTGACCAACTTTTTGCCTAAAAGTGTTCTACTCGACCATAACGCTGCGGCCTTGTTAATTATTTTGTATTACTATAAAATATATAATTATTACACAATCAGGCTAATCCTGGTAAACCAACACATAATGGCACCCAGCCCGAGGGTGCATACGAGGTGTGTTCAAAAAGTATCAAAAAGTATACTTTTGAATTTTCGCGGGTTACGTATATTCGATATTTTGTGGCGTTATGTTGGTACTCATGTCTCTCACTTATGCCGACAAGCTCGGCCATTTTGAATGTTCACTTAATTGTTGACAGCTGCTTTGCTTGCACGTGTTTTGGATCGTCTTCGATTTTTACCTATTCAAAAAAATGGATCAAAGAACCTGTATCAAATTTTGTGTGAAAAACGAAATTAAGTGCGCGGATGCATTCCGAATGTTGACTGTGGCATACGGAGAAGCTACCTTGGACCGAAGCAACGTTTATCGGTGGTACAAAATGTTCTCAGAAGGCCGAGAATATGTGAACGACGAAGAGCGTGCCGGACGCCCGAGCACCTCAACAACAGACGAAAAAATTAATGAAGTGGAGAAAATGGTATTGGCCAATCGTCGAATCACCGTTAGAGAAGTTGCTGAGGACCTAAACATATCGATTGGCTCGTGCCATTCGATTTTTATCAATGATTTGGGCATGAGACGGGTCGCCGCGAAATTCGTACCAAAATTGCTCAATTGCGACCAAAAACAGCATCGCATGAACATTGCTAAGGAGATGTTGGACTCTGTTCGCGACGACCCAAATTTGCTCCAGAGGGTCATAACTGGTGACGAATTGTGGGTTTATGGTTATGGCGTGGAAACCAAAGCTCAATCATCTCAATGGAAGCTGCCGCACGAACCAAGACCGAAAAAAGTGCGCCAAGTTCGGTCGAATGTGAAAGTTTTGCTGACAGTTTTTTTCGATTGCAGGGGCGTGGTGCATCATGAGTTCTTGCCACAGGGTAGAACGGTCAATAAGGAATATTACCTGCAAGTTATGCGCAATTTGCGCGAAGCAATCCGCCAGAAACGCC
The DNA here is from genome assembly GCA_003439945.1 of Dermanyssus gallinae. Taxonomy (NCBI): domain Eukaryota; kingdom Metazoa; phylum Arthropoda; class Arachnida; order Mesostigmata; family Dermanyssidae; genus Dermanyssus; species Dermanyssus gallinae. Next base: position 11,115 of record QVRM01003731.1, on the reverse strand, counting down.
CGGATTTGTGGAAGAACAAAAATTTGCTTTTGCACCACGATAACGCCCCTGCTCACACATCGTTGCTTGTGCGCGAGTTTTTGGCCAAAAACAACACACTAATGATGCCGCAGCCACCGTATTCCCCAGATCTGGCCCCCTGTGACTTTTTCTTGTTCCCTAAACTGAAGAGGCCCATGAAAGGACGACGTTACGCTACGCTTGACGAGATAAAGACGGCATCGAAGGAGAGGCTGAACAAGATAAAAAAAAAATGGTTTTTTGAAGTGCTTCGAAGATTGGAAAAACCGTTGGCACAAGTGTATAATATCTCCTGGGGATTACTTTGAAGGGGACAAAATAGATATTCATGAATAAATAAGTATTTTTTGAAAAAACACAAAAGTCGCGATACTTTTTGAACACACCTCGTATCCACGTTAAACTACAACTGATAAAATCTGCAGTAAAGACTCTGCTCATTTTTCATCATTCTCACTTGCTGTTTTTCCAATTTCTGTTAGGAATGTTAATATTGAGTCACCCATAACCCCAATGTTTCTACAGTAGTTAGCTGTACTAAAAAAATGGCCTCTAATTTAACCGTTCATCTGCCAAAGTGGTGACCGTTTTTGTTGATCTCGAAGTTCGACTCGTGTGAGACGGCGCCAGCGTATCCTACGCGGTTGCGTCCCATACGGGGGCCTTTCCAGAGAAGCTTATAGAGACTAATCAAGGTCCTTCATCCACTGGCCTTACCGGGCTCACACACTCCAACATCTGAGGTCATGTTTTCCCGTCGATAATACCGGTATGTTGAATAAGAACCATGAAATGCACATAGACATCCCTAAGCGCAAGCCGGCAACAATGCGGGAGTGTTGTATTTTCCAGCATCACTCCCAGCTGCGGTAAGGTAATAATTTGGTTAAGGGAATAACTGGGAGTATACTGACGCTCGACTCGTTCAATGCTTATTGTTATTGAAAGCTTTTGTGGCGCTGGGATTGTGACATTGCGGGATTGCTGGCAATAACTGGCTGAGATGGGTGGAACACGATCTACTGCCGGTCTCATAGGGAGCTATACGAAGGCAAAGGTGATAGGTATGGATAAGGCGAGTGGGATTCTTAAGATAGATACCAGTGCTCACAAAACTCGTGCCGTCATACGTCAAACGTTCTGCATGACACCCATGCTGCTCCTTTGGATGATTTCTCGTGAAGAAGTGACTCAGCGCCAGGCAACTCAATAATATCTTGTAGACTTGCAGCTTTTATATGCAATGCCCGCTAAGAAGATAGAAACAGCGTGAATAATATTCACACATTCACGAAGTTGCACTGCACACAGTTTCTTTATTCGGGCCCCCGTAAAATACGGGCGTAACCTGAGTGAGTTCTCTAAGCGTGGGGCGGTAGCGTAGGGCTCTAACCCACTAAAAACGAGTCATGTCCCCGTGCCCCGGTCTGACTGGGAACCGCTTGCGCATCTCATCAAACAGTCAGGGGGGCAAATCTACTACTCCTGGCGGATGTGTTCCACGGGAGCCGCGAGGAGGGAGGCGCCTTAGGCGATTAGCGAGGCCATAGGCCCAAAATTTTTCCTGGGTCCTCTGAGCTTGCTGAAACGGTCCTCTGAGCCCAGCCTAAGGGCCGCGGCTGCGCTAGCCGTTAAGTACGCCGGAATTGCCCTGAGGGTTTTGACCTTTTAGGCACGACAGAGGCGGTTCCTGTTGGTGCCGAACTTTAGGGTGTCGGTGGGCCAGGCCGGAGCTCTGTGCAACCGGGCAACTGACTTGGGCATTATAAGTGTTGTCTGTTTTGATTGCCTTCTCTGTCGCCCGCCGCACGTGTTCAGCCTGCCTAGGGTGACTCCTAGGTGTCTCTCCTTGTTAACAACTACAATCTGCTAGTCTTCTATATGGAGATGTAGGGCAGAGCAGTTTCTTCGTCCCACCAAAAGTATAGCCTTGTTTTTAGTAAAAGCGAGAGCGAGACATGTCACCAGGATCCAGTGGGCGACATCTGCAATTGCGCGGCTGTGACAGACCCGGGGTTGGGCCTGGACGGTCAAAGCAAGGTCGTCGGCATAGGCTAGGAGGTTGACTCAGGGGAAAAGGTTTCTTAGACACGTTGTCGTATGTTATGTTTCATAGCAGAGGACCAAGTACAGAGTTATGTTAAAATTGGTTCTGTAAGACAATATATTTTTGTCTATTAGGTAGTTTAATACGATTTGGAGTAGATGAAAGAAAGCGTTCGGAGGAGTTTGGCCTGCGTCTGGATTTGCCGTGTGGCGTTTATAGTTAACTGTTCCTTACGAACCCGTGTTGGGCTCTCGACAGCAGGCAGTTTCCCTCCGCGAAAAACGGAGGCGTGCCTCTACGATGGACTCAAATGCTTTGGCCAGAAAGCCGAGTAGATGGGGAGGAATAAGCTGGGGCCTTTGGGTATCGGGACAACCTCTGCGACCGGTCATGCATTAGGAAACAAGCCCGACCGAAGCATCCCGGTCGCCGCTGACGCCACTGCTTCGGGGAACTCTTTTATCAGCGTCGTGAACGCAGACACCGAGATACCGTCCTGGCCCGGCGCCTGTTGCTGTTTAAGGCATGCCGCTGCATTTTGCATCTCTTGTAGGGTAACTTCCGGAGGGTCCTCTTCGCCCTCCCCTAGAAACTGTAGGTAGGAAACGCGGTCAACCAGCGAGTGTTGGGGGAGGAGCGCTTTAATTGCTTCGGCGCCTCTTGCGGCATTATCAATATACTGCGCTTAAAAGGGAATAGCCTTGCAATCATCTTGTATAAACGGTCCCAGGGGTCATCCCCCAGCACTTCGAAAAAAGCCTTCCAGTAGCGTTCCTTGCTCCTAAAAATTTCCTTCCGTAGGAGGGCCCGCAGTCTCTTGTACTCAGTTTCTTGGTGTCGGGGATATCTCCCTCTGGCGAATATTGGCGGGCGACAGTTCAAAGCCGCCGCACCTTTTTACCTTAAATATCCGAGCGCGGCACTTCACCAGTGCTTTTGTGTGCCGCGGCGTCCCGGGAGTGTACTACTACTCAAAGAGGCCTTGCAGGCCGTTACAAGGAGGCTCCCTGGCGTTTGATTGTAGAATCTTTCAGGCAAAAATATTGTGGTCCCCTGCCCGGCGCGTAATGAGCAGATCAATGCATGAGGCGCGCCCGGCCTCATAGAAGGTAGGCGCACCCGTGTTTTAAAAGCAACGAGGCCCTCGACCGCCCGTCAGTCAGTCAAGGACTTCTAGTCCCGTTCGAGTATTTTTTTTGTTTTTTTTTTCTGGTTTCGGGGAATGCATTATGCACAAGCAGAGCCGGCAACCGTCAGCTCTTCAAGTGGCACTCTCATCTACTAAAACCCGTCCTCCTCCGCACCCCCGTTTAAGGTTCGGAACTGTGTGGCACTACCTTGAGGCTATAAGGAGAGAGTCTTTTACTTCGACCTGCTCATGCAAAATACCTTTGTGTAATTTCGGCAGAGCACTATGCGCTGGCCGCTAAAATTACCAGTTAGAACTAGAAGTGGGACGTCAAACACAAATCATCTAAAAGCCTGTTTAGGTCGTCAAGTGGATCATTAGGGCTGCAGTAGCAGGAATAAAAACGTCTAACGTTCGCCTCATAAATTTAGGTTAAACCAGAGCTGCTGCTTTGTCCGGGAACACGGAGCTTGCTGCGACATTTCAGTACAATGTACGTCGTCTTGTCGGTGTCCGAAGGCTTGTTTCCCGCCCACCGGACGTTGGGTTTGCTGAGGCAGCAGCAAATCGGCTTCTTCAGATGACCAGGGTAAGCCCCACTGCGCTCACAGTGTCAGCAGGCGTCGTGGCTGGGGCGCGGGCGTTAGCCGGGTGTTAGACCGCGTAACCGCGGCGGCGGAGCTCTTCTAGTTGCTCTCTGTGCTTCGCAGAAGCGGCGACGTGAGTCGCGCGTCCCCCTTCACCGCAGTTGTAGCAGACTGAGGTCGATTTACAAACACTCCCTGGAGTGGTGCCCAATTACATCACAACTGTGGCAGCGCGTTCGTGCACGAGCGAGTCACTGACGCGCCATCGTCAGCGGCAACGCAGGATCTATCTATTTCAAGATTGGGCATGAGGTCCACCCCAGCTAAATGCGCTCTACGTTCGAAACCTTGGCGGCATCAGTAGGGGCTCCTCAGACCGGGGACACCCACCTGCCGGTGGCGTCCTTTTGTGCGGGGTCAACGGTCCCTATATGGCAGAGCCTCGCGGAGGGCAACCTCGTGATGTCCCTTCATGATGTTCCTGATTATGAGCCGTCTTAGGGAATAGCGGTCGTCTCTGACGTCTGTCTCCCTAGCTGATTGCAGGGTCTAGAGAAGAGACTGGGTTTTTACTCTGGCGCGTCTTCGCTGGGCTCGATTTATCCTGACGCTGTGGGCGTTGGGATCTACTTTGAAGCCCCGTGCCCTAATTATATCGGCGTAGCTCTTGCCTTTTTTTTCTTTTTTAGAGGAAATGTTGCTGTCATGCTAGTGCCCTAGAACTGATAGACCATGTTCTGCCATGTGGTCTTGTCTGAACGGTCGTCTTCGCGGGCAAAACCAGCATTTTGCCTCACTTAAATGGTGTAAGTGTCATCCCCGTCTGGACGCCTGCCGTCCTCCACGCAGAGGTCCGGGGGTTCGAGGATGCACGGACGACCGCATGACCTTAGGGCTCTGCTGAAGGTCTCATTGATAGCGGCATGTCGAGGGCGTCGGCTTGCGCTGATGATACACGATAGGCCGTGATGTCCCAGTTTGGCTAACCAGGTTTGTGCCCAGTCGTAGGCCTACTGCTATGCGAATCGGCTCGTCATCAAGAAGGGTTCGTATGGGTGCTTTAGAAAGCGCGTGTAACCAGGCGCCTGAATCCTTGGCGGAAACGGCGTTTAGGCGAGCTCTGGTCGTGTCGTCGGCAGCTTCAATTAAGAGCTGTCGTTGTACTTCAGCGTGCAAAAGGGGCACTCCAGTCACGTTGGGATAGTATGTTGTTAGGCCTGCCTCTGCACCGGGCCTCAAGGTTCTCCTGAAGCTTGGCTAAGCGGCTTCTAAACTGGGAAACTCCTGCGGTATCTAAAAGGGGGGTTGCCCTGTTTTCTGCGTTTAGCATGGATGATACTATGGCAGGGCCGGCCAAGGTCTTCGAGTTCGGAACCCCGAGGCCTCCTTGAGAGACGGGCAGTAATGCTTGTTGCCGTGCGCTAGGCGGTAGATGTGTTAAGCAGAACCTCGAGGGTTGAGAGTGTCAACTTGTTGAGCGCTTGCAAGTCGTTGGCCCGATTAGATAGGTCAGCTCCTCGAAGAAGGTGAATGAGTCTTAAGGAAGAGAAAGAAGACCTAAGTAAAAAGAGTCTCCGATGGGCTCCTAGAAGAGGCGAGCGGCGGCTTTTTCCAGCTTTAATATCCAGCGCTCAATTGCTGCTATAAGCTTTTCGGGACAGAGTGGTACACCTAGTAGCTCCAGATCGTCCTTAACGGTCACCTTGCAGCCGGGCAGAAGTTCTCGGGGTAACTGTATATCTGGTGAAGCCTACATCCGGTTTAATCCGATTTTTGCGGCGAGCCTGCGTAGCGTAGACGAACAAGCAATCGGACGTACCGATCCGTCCTTTCTCTTAAGGGCAAATAGTCTTGCGCCGAATATCAACGGTTGATGGCAAGAAGGGGGGTTGCCTCAAAGAATAATGTCTACAACCTTTGCCAATGCGGAGAGCAAGCTAGCGGCGACGTCGTTGAGGGACGGGGAAAGCAGATCCATTGATAATCGAGAAAAGCTCTTAATAGCCACCTGACTATCTTCCTTTGATGTAACATAGGGCATTGGGGTTCGGGTCAGTGTCGGCCATTCTAGGTCCTCGGGAGCTAATGGGCGTTGTTTTTGCAAAGTCTCTATACGGTCAATGCTGGGCGTTATCATATCTGTGGAAACGATGAGTCTGGCGGCGCCAGAAACATCTCCTTCGGAGAGTTTAATAATGGACTAGCGCACCGTATCATTCCTGAATGGTTTGGGAGTCGAAACGCGAGCATGAGAGGTGACAAACACGTCTGACAGACGCATATCTCGGGAAATACACAAACAATACATAAATTACTACCGTTAAATTAACGGTAGTAATAAAAGTGGAGGAAGTAATATAGGTTGCACACGTATGTATGTATATATATATATATATATATATATATATATATATATATATATATATATAATGTATTGTATTATATATATATATATATATATATATATATATATATATAATGTATTGTATTAGTTTCGGGGCTGGGTAATTTCAATTTCAATTTGAGGCTTATTCACGGAACCGTAATTTCACAATGCTTAAGTTCTAGTATATAAAAATATTTAAAGTGTGTCACCACAATATTTATTTCATATTTTAACATGTCTTACTCTATACGAAACTAGCAATTGACATCGCTAAACACTTCTCGCGACACGCTTTCTTCAACCTATTGACGGGAAACTAGTTTTGACTAGAATTTTTACTAGTAACCCATTTTTTTCACCTCACATTTGAATAATCTAACTGAGGTAAATTACACGAATTTCTTTGGGAAGTTCGGTCCAGATAGTCGGCAGCAACTGGCCTCTCAAATTCCGTTGCACGTCGAGTTGTGCGTCTAACAGCAGCTCTTATAGGAAAAGCAGCATCCTCCGGAATAACTCTTATATACATCTTAAGGCAAGCGTGGCAATTTTTACCCTGTAAATATTCCTAAGTGGTAAAAGCTTAAAGTCTATTAAACAATTGCGAACAGAATCGCTGCGGCTCAAGTTAAATACTGCCCTGAGAGCATCATTCTGAATGACATCGGCCCTATGAGTTATACCCTTATTATGAAATTCCCAACTTGAAATACCATCAAAGCAACATACCTTAACCGCCTGCTGCCTCTCCGCTAGGTATGACCTAAACCAAGACACAGCAGTGCTATCACAACCAAGTTTTTCGAGCATATTTAAGAACAACAAATGATTTACACAGTTGAAGGCGGCAGAAACATCCAAAAAAGACGCCAAGGCAAAGTTGGTTGTTTTGGTAGGAATTGGCGACCTCCTGATATAGATGAACGAGAGAAATCCAAACTGATTCCTTAAAAAGAAACTAATCAAACTAAGGTGCCCTTCGCATCTGAACTTAACTACCTTTTCAAATATCTTTGAAAGGTAATCCACTAAAGAAATTGGTCGGTAATTATTCGGATTTTCACGATCGCCTTATTTTTAAATAAGGGAATATTGTGGACACCTTTAGTCTAGCGGGGAAAACACCAGTAGTCAGGGAACGGTTTATAATATGCGCCAATGGACGAGAAAGAGTGACGAAGGACAGTTTTAGCAATCAGTTTGGAATTCCTGCAGCCTCACTCTCCAGGAAACCTTCGTGGATTCTAAACCTCTCTGTACCTCTGGCGTTCTTACTGGCAAAAAAAGAAAATGACAAATCTCTCTTAAACCAGGTGGCCTTCAGAGCTGGCTGAACGTTTTTCTTGACTTGTAGAGCCTTTACTATATTGGATCCCACCGTAGCAAAATGGTGATTTAGCTCCGTCACTATATCTGTTGGGTCTGAGAGTAATGGGAAGTTCCACCGACTTTCTGGCTCTGCCACACGAATCATTAATACATTTCCAAAGTTTGAAAGTGTCACCCTGGAGTTGCCTAAAGCGCGTCTTATAAAAATTAGCTGTGGCGTTACGAAGTTCACGCTTGTAGCGCAGGAAACTACGATAATAAGCAGACTTTGATTCTACCGACTGCGCTTTTAGGTACCAGCGATACTGCTTGTTAACGCTTTGCCGCAAGCGCCTTAACTTTGCAGAAAATTTGAACTTTGGATGCTGTTTCAAATTACTCTGGCAAAAATTGTTAAATCATCTATTATATTCATTAACTAACAAATTACAGAAAGCTCCAATGCTTCTTCCGTGCCGTCAGCTTCATACACTTTTAACCAGCTTAAACGGGCAACTCGGTCAAGAAACAAATTGACACTCTCCCGATCATGTATCCTTAATAAGGCTGTGGGAGCAGGTAGGGCCTCTGTAGCCGGCGAATACCTTCCAGAGAAAAAACACTACCACAGGGTAGTGATCCGAAAATAGCCTGGTGCACCAAACGACTGGGCAGATTTCCAGGAAATCCTCGCAATTTCTAATAGCAACATGGTCAATACAGGCACCGGCAGCGGGGCGAGTCACTTGCTTGACGACATGGAAAAAGCTTATTTTAGAGAAAAATGATATATAGCTTTCCCTGTCTATATTAGCCAGCAAATTAAGATTCGATTCACCCATTACTATACATGGGAGAGCTGAACCCATTGGAAGTACCTCTTTCAACAAATCCAGCAGGACCTCCTTATGCGTGACCCTACTGGAATACCTACCGATAATAAACCCTTCAAAACCGCACTTCTTTAGATCTACCCAGAGAAAACCTGTACGTTACCATCATTACTACTTTTAGCAAGCTTAAAGAGTATAAGGCAGTTTGAGCGTTTGTACATGCAACCCCTCCTTCCTGTTTACTAGTTTCACGTCCTAAGCCAATCAATTAAAACCAGGGATGCTATATGCGTTGTAGTCGCCTGATTTTGGCTATGTTTCGCTTATGACTACAACGTCTAGCCTAGAACCCTCTTGCACCAGTATGTCCCCCAGCGTTTCGAGTTGCCCTGACCTCTTGAGCCCTCCCGTTCCCGCATTAATGTGGATGGCTGCAAGATTACTAAAAATAGTGATTTTACAACCGCTTAGAGTTACAACTTTAAATTCGGGCGGTCCCAACCATGTCTGGCACTGGCCTTACATTCGTAGGATTATGTGATATAATGTCATTTAAACTACCTAATGCCATCGTCATGTTAGCACAAGGTTCTCTAGTTAAACTGCTTAAGTAGCGCTAACAAAGGTGCAATTGCACTAAAAAGGCTCGTCAGACAATCCACTACTTATGGGCATATAGCATTTACATTTCTCATGATGGGCTTAAACGCTGCGACCACGCTTTTCTCTGTCCTGAGAGCCTGGCGCATCCTTGGCTTCAGGAGCATCTTCTTTTTGCCGAACGTCGTCTTCTTCGTCGTGGAGGTAGGCTTAGCCAGCCGATCCATCGCTTGTTTCTGGGGGATCGTTGTAATTCCCGGAAGATTGATTTTTACTTCTGAACCAGCCGCGGTTTCCACAACAACTGATCTCACAACCGATGCGTAAGAGCGACTGGAACCCTGCGTCGTGACAAGATGTTTAGCAGACAATTCCGGTGTTGATGAAGAAACTTGATCAATCACTTTGATAGCCGTGGCGGGGTGCTCTACACTGACTTGTTGCAGTAGTCTGCGCTCCATCTAAATCTTTCACTTTTCAACTTCGTATGCGCGTAACGGACATAACGACGAGGAAGATGCATGGCAACCCTTACAATTTACACATTTAGGTGCCTTTTTACATTCACCTGCAAGATGGCCAGCCTCACCACAACTTTTACAAGCTATCTCATTTTTACAAGTCGCGGGTATGTGACTAAGTTTTTGACATTTGAAGCGCGCTATAGGTGCACCAGCGTACATAACAACTTTAACACGATTAAGCGTAAAAGAACTCTGTCTGTAACAAACTCTGTAAGTTTTTATTTTTATATAATATTTATTTATATAACTTTACTATGTTAGCACTTTGGAGTGGACAATTGTCTCTACGCGAACGTGTGGTTACGGGTTCTCTAACCCAGGGTTAGCCTAGTTCAATATATGTCCCGAACAGACGCTACATTTCCTCGTTGAATGTCGAGCGACAGCCTCTAACGCAAGAATTCGGATGCTCTCGAGTCTCCCGTCGAAAGAGTAAGGCTCCTGCCTACGCGTTGAATCAGTTAGAGCGTAAGGGGGCCTGCGGTTCCCATAGTCTCGAACGTCAACGGACAAAATTCGTGCGGATAATCTACACTGGAATATTTTCTGCATTTGTTAGCCTCAGCTAACCTGGAAGCGTGACCTGCTCGGTCCGCACCTGCACCGACCATCGAAGGGTTGTTACAGTTGCGTTCCAAACAAGCATGCGGCCACGCTTAAAGGGCGTCAAAGTCAGGCCGTCAGGTCTTTTTCCGTCATCCCTCGATAGACCCGGAGGCTTTAGAACACATGGGAAGCCGGCAGATCGAAGTGCGCGACTAAAGGTGTCATTTAGAGCGGAGTGACGTGCTCGTCGGCCTGCACTTAACGCGCATTGACAGGCTATGATGGGCCAACGCGTCCACAAAATCACCACAACGACATCGGTCGGGCACGACTAGGTCAACGACAAGCCGCAGCCCTGCGCTTATGTGCGTGGTCTCGTCGTCCAACAGAGTCCTAATTCGCGGACATGGCAGGGCGTGTAGCCAAGCCCCTTGACTACTAACAGCTCGAAGCCTGGCTTTATCAGCAACAGAAGGCGCTCTATAATCAGGTTTGCTAGTCGCTTTTCTTGTAGAGGGGTTGTCCAATTGTCCTGGTTAGCCCTATCGTCGGGAGGAGAATCAAATAACATGACAATTCGCCGGTCAGTCTTTGAAGTTCACCGTTATAGGCGTCCCACCCATCACTGTCCAATAATGCTTTAACCCTGTCCGCCGCCTGGGTCAATAACAACACAATTTTAGGTCCTGTCATCATGACCGCGTAGGCCGCCTAAAGAAACCGGGAGCATTACCCGTTTTTACCGCAGCGGTCAAAATAAGATTTAGTATGATCTCTAAAATGTCTAAGTTAAGTCCATAATGGCTGTAAAAGCCCTCGTGATAAAAAACAGGTTGCAACCTCTAAGCAGATGTGTTAACTTCGTGGCTGAAAAACAAGATCTAAGAAGGAATAAGCCGTAGTGGGCCCCCAATTGAGGTAGTCTACCCGCCGCGAAGTCAAGTTTGTCTCTTCGACTGTCTAATGCCTTCCGGCAACAAGGGGACACCTAGCAGCTCCAGGTTAATCTTGTCTGCTACGGCGACAGCCCGAAAGTAAGTAAAATCAGTTAAATCTAACGGCTCAACTTCGTTGTGGGTTGTGACATACACTTCACATTTGACCGGGTTCAACTGTCAACCGCTAATAGCACCA